>JARYHS010013259.1:0-39016 GCA_031002005.1 Vandiemenella viatica | reverse complement strand
CTCTTGGGCCCTCTAAACTGCGCTTGAGGCCCCTAGAGGTGCGCTTAGGGGCCCCTTGAGGTATGCTTGGGGGCCCCCTGAGCGTGAGGGCCCCGGTGCACTGCACCGCCTAGCCCCATAGTAGCTACGCCCCTGATTGCAATAGGTAAGAAAAGTAGTGCATGGAAAAGAAAAGATGGCCATGACCACAAGCTGGCTTTCGATTTCAGGCAGAATGGTGTAGGAAGATTCTCTTTTTAGGTAAGGGTGTCAGGGATTGGAATCAGTTACCAAGAGAAATGATGAATAGTTTACCGAAAACTTTGAAAGAATTTAAAGATAAAATTTGTAGAGGGAAAATGTAGGTAGGTGCAGGATAGGGGGAATATGGGTGTGTATGGAAATTGCCACCGGAGCCTGTGCTCAATTGCAATTAAATTAAATTAAATTAAAGCTTGGCCTTTGGCTGCTCGTCGCAACTCCACAGCCATCAAGGTGAATACCGAGACAGCCCTCAGTCTCCAGATCATAAACCACACAAACAAAAATACACTTACCAAACACAGAATATAGTTTCACTCACAGGTGGCAAACTGGCAGTTAGTATAACATTCCTGAAGTCAGCAAGGACATGCGGCCGTTAAACCAAACCTACAAATTTCACCACGTCAACGATAACAGGCAACCTACTCCAAACTGTTGGCTAAAGGTGATAACAAAGGAGTTTTTGGTCCAGACAGTGACTCCCTGACCTAGGAAGAAAATATTTCCACTCCCTTTCACACGATATCGATTACCAGCTTGTGACCATGGTCATTTTTTCCTATCCATAAATTTCTCTTATCTATATAGCAGATACCTTTCAATGCCTCATCACCAATATACGCCTCGTACACTCTCTTCAACCTCTCACTCACTATATTCCAGCGAATCAAAATGCAGCTCATGATCGTTACCTAATGATTGCTCACTACAGTAATTTTCACAAACAAATGTATTAACCCTTCTTTACATTCACTCCAACTCCTGTATTTGATATCCAAAATATTACGTCACCAGATTCAAACAATGGTCTGACCAAAGTTTGGTTAACAATTTCGCTTTTTCATCTCTCCAACAAGTGTAAGAATTTGAAACTTTTTCCTACTGCCTGTCCAATGTGTCTCCAGAAGTTTAGCTTGTTATCAAATGTTATGCCATGACACTCGTATTTCCACTTAGCTGATTCTTCCTTGCATTTAACATTCACCCATAGATTGACCCACCCTACTAATGGTAGATATACTGTCCAGATCACCCTGCAGCTGTTCACAGTCGATTATATAATATAACATCTGCAAAATTCCTAACTTATGATGTTTAATCATCAATAAAATCATTCATTACAATAACAAATAATAATTGCACGCCCATTTTCACCTCAATTCATTTGGTATTGCTTTTCCTACTCAGCAAATCAGTTTCATATCTACTCCAATAGTCTACTTTTTTAATACCATTTTATGGCTCACTTTATCAAAAGTCTTAGAAAGATTTAGGCCTCCCTTGTTTATTTTATCTGATAATATCTTGCATATAGCTTAGTAACTAAGATTTGAATGAATATCCTTGCCTAAAGCCATGTTGTTGACTTGAAACCCACTTGTACCTTACAGATACCTCTAATGTGGTCGCATATGAATCTCTCCATTCTGCTGTCAGACTGATTGACCTATAAATTTGGACTCTATTTGTCACCCCTCCTTTGTGGATGTTTACTATTATTTTATTTTTCTAGTCCTCTGGTAATTAGCTAGTATCAAGAAACAATTTAAATAATGTTTTTACATTAATGTACAATATCACATTTTTCTAATACTATTTCATTTCTTTCCATTACACTTAAAGTTCTCCAGTAACACTGTTATTACTGGCTTTCTGATATTTTCAGCATTAATCTCCGCCTTCTCAGTTATTGCCTCCTGTGTTATTGATCAATTTAAATAATGTTTTTACATTAATGTACAATATCACATTTTTCTAATACTATTTCTTTTCTTTCCATTACACTTAAAGTTCTCCAGTAACACTGTTATTACTGGCTTTCTGATATTTTCAGCATTAATCTCCGCCTTCTCAGTTATGGCCTCTTGTGTTATTGATTCTACAGCGTCATCAATTTCTTTAGCATTGTTTATTTTTCTCACCATTTATCTACAATCAGTATTCCTTTGATAATATATTTTTATACCCACAGCAGTAGACCATAAACCAAAATAAGTTACAGTCCTGACCGCATCATCACTTACAGTGGGACCTTTTATGGTGAGTTAGTGGTAATCCTTGGCATCGCTTTCGGGAGGACAAGTGTTCCTATCCTCCTGTGGGCATCCAGATACGGATTTTCCATGGTTTTCCAAAATTACTCTAGACGAATACCAAGATGCTTCCTTCAAAATGCCTTGCCTAAATTCCTTCCCGTTCCTTGCCCCACTTCTAATGATCTCAACGTCGACAATTCAAAAGCCATAACAAAGGAAATTGAGATGGGTTTCCATACAGCTTGTACTCTCTTTCCCCTGGTATTTAGGGGTAGGTCATGCTTAGTGAAATCTCACCTACCGATGGTGTCCACAGGCACAACTCTGTAGATACAATTAATGCCTTTCCCAAGCTGAGGTCAGTCTCCATATTTACCCGCCTCACACCTTGGCTGGCTGGTGATGGCGACTTAGCACCTGCATGAGCTCAACCCTGGCCTGTTGCGCCTCCTTCATTGCTTTCTTTATGACACACTGTGTAATATGGCTTGTGTTTTTATCAATATTATTTCCCGCACTTCCTACTATCTCTATTATATCGCCCTTAGTTAAACTCCTACAATGTGAACCTACATCTATTACTTGCCCTTATTTTGCACTCGGTTTGAAAAAGCTTGAGACCTGGTAGACTGTGCCTATCTGCCTTGTAGAAGAGGGCCTACATGACTGCTACCTAGCAGCAGAGCCCGTTTCTTCTTATTTTTTCGTTGCACGCCTATATTCCCAACCGCCTGTTGCATATTCCCTATTCCTGTATATGTATAATGCATGTACAGTATTGATTTTATGTGAAAATGTTTTACACGTTTATTTTGTTTTAATATATTTAATTCAGTTAGAGTTTAATATTATGTGTGTGGATGGGCTGCCTGTAGGTTACGACTTGCTGGCTGTCTGCAAACATTGTGCATTGCTATATACAGACTCACAATCCACTGCCCTAGAATCAATACACTCCTCTTATTACAACCGGCGTTTCGAGAAAGTAAAAGATAAACCTACTTGTCATATAACAGCGTCTCATATAAACTTTGATCAAGAATGAAAACAATACAGCAGTCAAACGAATTTCAGCTATGTGTAATATTTGCCGTAACTATACATCATAACTAAGGTAACCAACATTTTTTCTGCTGAATATATATATATATTTTTTGAAAATCTATGAAAAATATAGTACACTTGAAAAGATTATAGTATGCTATAGAAAGTATAAAAAACAGAAAAAATGTATGTTTCCTACTTTTTTAAATTAAGCACAGAAACTCTATTTGTATCGTTCTAGCGCTGATTTTAAAATTTACATAACATTATACATATCTAATTCTGCGATAAATTATCTTAAATTTGTTTAACAGCCTTGCGAAAGTTATGTAAAAAATGGTTTCTGAAATTCCAAGACTTTAATAACTCAACCTGTTCTATTCAAGGGTCATCCATTAATTACGTCAGGTTGAACGGGAGGACGGGGTTTGGAAATATCTCACTAGGGTGGGCGCGGAGCAAAAATCACACGTAATTTTTTTTTTTTTTAAATTTCTGATTGTCACTAAAAAAAGTTACCAAATGTACGAGGTCATTCTTCCGTTGGAGTGGGAGGGGGGCTTCTGACCAGTTCTCAGCAAATCTGGCCAAGAGGGAAACAATTTAATAAAATAACACCTCATGCAATTAATGGACGTCACCTCATAGTCAGAATATTTTGAATGTGTGTAGGACAACCCACCCCTGAACTACAGCTACATCCATACTTTTCAAGTCACAAACATTGTGGGTGGCAGAGGGTACTAAGCACCAATTCTAAACCCGCGCATTCCAATCCCAAATAGCGCGAGGAAACAAGGAATACATAAAAGCATCCGTAAGGCATCTTATTTCTCTAATCTTATCCCTCCGGTCATTACGACCTAAATAGGTTGGCGGAAGAAGTATTTCACTGCACTCTAAATTTAAATTTTTTCCATATTCTTCAATAAATTCGAACGCAAGCTACGTCGTCTATCTTCCAAACTATCCCAGCCCAATCTATGTATGAATTCTGTGACTATTTCATAAGGGCCGTAGCAACCAGTCACAAATCGAGCGGATCTCCTCTGCACCCTCTCTACGGAGTCAATCAGAACCTTGCGATACGGATCCCAAACTCCACATCAGTAATCCAGATGCGGACGCACTAGTGTTCTATATGCTACCTCCTTTGTATGAGCATTACAATTCCTCAGAATACGACCTATGAATCGCAATTTAGAATTCGCCTTGCCTACGACGGAAACTATGCGCATGTCCCATTTCATGTTGCTTTGTAATATCACCCCCAGATACTTCAGGGAATCAACCGTGTCAACAGCTGAATTGCTTATTTTGTACTCGTGAATAAACTGATTCTTTTTGTTACTTATCCGCATTGCCGTGAACTTTTGCAATTAAGTGTAAGCTGCCATTTACGGCACCAATCGAAAATAGCATCCAAATCGCGCTGAATTTATATGAAATCGTCGGGGCACCTTATTTCCCAATAGATAACTGCATCGTCGGCAAACAATCGTAACCAGCACTTGACGTTGTCACCTAGATCGTTTATAAATATTAAGAAAAGAAGTGAACCTATTACACTTCCTTGAGGAACGCCCGAAGTAACATTTATCATAGAAGAGGCTTCCCCGTCAACAACGACATATTGTGATCGACCAGTTAGAAAATCACGTATCCACTCGCAAATCTGAGCCGAAATATCGTAAGCTCGAATCTTCGCTAAAAGTCGGTTGTGTGGTACAGAATCAAAAGCTTTCTGAAAATCAAAAAGACTGCATCAACTTGCGAACCTGCATCGATAACTTTCATTACGTTATGGGAAAATAGGGCTAATTGTGTTTCACACGATCTCTTCTTCCTAAATCCGTGTTGACACGGTGTAAGTAACTCGTGCTCATCTAGAAACTTCATAATATTCGAGCATATGACATGCTCCAGAATTCTGCTGCAGACAGATGTTAAAGCTATGGGTCGATAATTCCTAGGATCACTCCGATCTCCTTTCTTGAAAACGGGAATTACCTGGGCTATTTTCCAGCTAGAAGGTACTTTTCTCTCTTCTAAAGATTTGCGGAATATATCTGACAGAAATGGTTCAATTTCCTCCTCGTATTCAGAAAATGCTTTTACCGGTATATCGTCGGGACACGGCGCTTTACCCCACTTCAGGAGTTTTCATTGCTTTACAATACCTATGCTATCAATTTCTATCGGATCCATTTCTAATTCCACACGATGTGATAAAGTGGGGATATTTTTCATGTTATCGCGCGTGAATGAATTTTTGAATTCGGTGTTAAATACGGTAGCCTTGTCGCGGCTGTCTTCAACTTCCCGTACAATACACAATAAACGCTCAATCATTACCAATTCACTTTAAATTGATCCACTTTTCTTACTGTTACCGCACCTGACTCAAGAGGAGGGCGAATCCGCATCCGGGAGGACGGAAATTCAAATCCCTCTTTAGCCATCTTGACTGCGGTTTTCCGTAGTCATTCCAGGCAAATGCCGGGTGGGTTACTTTTAAAGGCCACGGCCGGCTTCCTTCCTATTACCTCGTATACCCTTACATTTGTTGGGCTGAAAGGGATCCTCTTGACTTTTCAGCAGCCTGTCTCCCAGTCTACACCTGTAATTTAAAAAAAAAATGTATAAAAAAGCTACCACATTCCCAGACCTGCAGTAGGCGAGGGTGGAAGGCGTGCACCGAACGGGGGCGGCAAATCGAGTGATCGACTTTTGTTTGTTTTTTTATTAGTTTCAATATTGGAAAACAAAATAAGTTTAATCCACCCATCTGACATATAGTAGTTTCACCACTAAATATTTTTTTCAAGAGCATATAGTACACAGACTCAAAATATAGTACAATACTATATATTATAGTACACCTGGCAACCTTAATCTCAACTCAAGCCTCATGTCTTCGGGAAAATAATAGTGCCAATTACTCTGAGGACGCGTTCAGTACAAAATTATTGTAACATTTTAGGACACGGTAAACAATCGATCAAGAGCAGTGTGTCCTGGTCTCAGGGACCACAGCGAGATTACGGTGCAAACATCCGACTGAAATAGGTGGAGTCGCTATGTAATGTGATCAGTTATCTGTGTCTGGTAAAAACTGTCATAAATGCTGGCAACCTTCCTCCATCAGGTGACAAAACATGAAGCGTCTGTGGGTACACCCATGCCGTGCGAGAATCCTCCCACTCCCTCGCCACGCGGAAGTGACGTAGCAATGACGATACGTGTAACCCCTTTGGTATTGTCTCTGTTAGTCTGTTTGGTATTGAGCATGGAGGAAGGAATCCTCCATGCTACTGAGTTGCAGCGCCATTACATTATGTGTTTGTTTTCATTGTCTCTGTTTGTTTTTGTGTGTGATGGAGTGCGGTTATAAGAATTTAACGCTGAAAGAGTTACTCCTTCAAGACGGAGCACGTAATCTGTGGAAGTGCACGAAACAAGAACTGATTAGCAGGTGACAATTCACAAGATCAAAGCGAATAATTTACTACACACGTTCCAAAATGCATATTATTTCATAAAATCTATATGTGAAGCCGTTAAACGTATGTAAAATGTAGAAATTTGTTTGAAATATGGCTAGACCCTCTTGAAATATGGCTTAGCCCTCTTGTCGGTTTTTCTCTATTCGCTTCTTGAACCGCTTGAAATCATTTTTAAAAATCTATAAATGTCTGATTTTAGGCCAAGTCTTTTATTCCTGTTTTTGTTTTTAAGTTTTGCGTTGCATTTACAGGTTACAGAGGATAGAACAACTCCCAAACCTCAATAAAACATTATTTCAATTTGAGGTAGTGCTTCCGGAGGCAGTGAACTAATTTCCCGAAGATGGGTTTAATGAGATGTGTGCCGAATGAGATTATCTTCATTGAAGCTTTGTGTTCGGCTGCAACTGCAAATAATATGGATTATAGGGTGAAAATGGTGCTCAGTAGAGAATCCAGAGAAATTTATCAGGCTATGTGCCATCTATGTCCAGCGGGATCTGGGTGGTCTGTAACATCTAAACATGTTACTGCAGTAAGCTACAACTTAGAACATTATCACTTGTGTGACGAATCCAGGGAGCTTGTTTCCAAGATTAGCCAGCCACAGGTAAGAGCTTGTTAAATTGAGCTTGTAGTATTAATTACTGTAATTTGCCTAAATGTGCATTATGTAAGTTTGAGAGTGTGAAATTTCTAGGTTTGTATATTGATCATAATTTAAATTGGAAAGTACATGTTTCTGACTTACTAAAGCGATTGGGTGCAGCCACGTTTGCAATTCGTACAATTTCAGCTTTAGGAAATCTCCGTATGAGGCAGCTAGTTTATTTTGCTTATTTTAACTCCCTATTTTCATATGGAATAATATTCTGGAGCAATTCTACCCATAGAGACAAAGTGTTCAGAGCCCAAAAGCGTGTAATAAGAATTATGTGTGGGGTTAGCAATAGAACTACATGTAGAGAGCTGTTCAAGAAGTTAGGGATTTTAACATTAGCATCTGAGTATATATACACATTAATGTCCTTTGTAGTCACAAATTATACTTTGTTTGAAACAAATAGTAAAATACACAATTATGGCACAAGAAGTAAAAATGATCTTCACAAGACTTACAAGTCACTGTCATTTGTTCAAAAAGGGACCGATATTCAGGGATACATATCTTCAATATGCTCCCAACACATACTAAATGTCTAGGTAGATGATAAGAATAAATTCAGGAAAAAATTGAAAGGATTTTTAATTGACAACTCCTTTTACTCTGACGAAGAATTTATTTCTAAGGTATCTAAAAAATAACGGGATTACTGGAGATCGCGATTCCGCCAGGAGTTATCATAATACTGCAGTGGTCAAACGCAAGTCTCCACTATAAATTATTCCCTAAGTACATTTAACGGTTTCATACTGGTCCAGGCTGTATTACAACAGAATTACTGCTTGATAATAATACGTCTTGCGATTGACTACATCAGTATTCCAACGATATTACTATGTGTTGTTGTAGCGGAATCGCGATCTCCAGTAGACCCAAAATAACTGCCAGTATCTTGTGTAAATATAGTTCACATAATTAATTTACCATGTATGCTATGACTGTACATCTCGTGGTGTATGTATTTAGTTTGTTATGGAATTTTTTTAATGTACCATATATGCTATGACTGTACATCTTCTGTTAGCCTATATGTATTATTTTGTAATGGAAGTGTTTAATGTACCATGTATACTATGACTGTACATCTAGTGGTGTACTTATTATTTTGTTATGCAACTGTTTATCTGTAAATTGACAACTTTCCACATCCCACAGAGCCAGTCTCTTATATTGGGATCAATGGAAAATGAATGTATTGTATCGAATTTACTTTAATTTGCAGCAGTGGCCAATCAAAGTAGTTTGAGAAGAAATGTTCAAAGGTATGCTGCTTGCCATGGAGCCACAAAGCCCATTTACTTGCCCTTTCATGGCACAACTCCTCCTGCAGTGATTCTGGACCATCAAACTGTACACTGGAAAGGGACCAAGCCAACAGTGTTGAATGGAATTCAGCCCAGACAAAAATGATAACAGGATCAATGGCGTATTAAATATTGAGAACTGTGGAAGCAGGTAGTGTACTAAGTATGAATTGACATAATAATAAATATTTTAGAAGATTTCTTACTTACATAATTGTTGATCTAACTTTTATGTACTCATTTTAGAAACATTGTAAACTTGTTGCAACACGTAATTTCTGTGAAGGTCCAGCCAGGAGACAACTAAACCAAAAAGAGCCTAAAAAATGATCCATCTCTAAAACGTGGATTTAAGAAAAAAAAGTTTCCAGATCTTATGAGAACTCATGGGGTTGAAGGTTATGGTGTGATTTTTTTGCCTTTATTTTGATTTTGTTATTACAGTCTCAGCCACTGAGCCAAACTGTTATTTTGTGCTATATTTTTGTGGTGTGAATAGATATAGTCATCTTCTGAATTTTTTAAAAAAAATGCTATTTACTTTTCCAACAGGTGTAATCATGTGGAATCTTCCAAAGTAATGAGTGGGATTACTTTGGTGCTGCTTCAGATAGCATTGCTGAGGATGGAAAGACCATAGTTGAGCTTAAATGCCCATACAGTATGTGATTTGACAAACCATCACTATGCCTTTCTGTGCCCCCAAATGGAAAAGTGATGTACAAAAGATATTATGCGCAAATGCAGGCACAGCTGGTATTGACTGGAATTGAAGATACGATTTTGTTATATGGACAACAAAGGGAATTGTTGAGCAGTGTGTTCTTTTAAATAGATCCAATAAGAATCATTTGATGAATGCTGTTACCCTCTACTATCATGGGCTATTTTTGCCTCTTCTACAAGCCCAGGGTTCAAATTCTTGAAGATTGTCATAATTGTCTTTCTCACAACATATTTGTGAAAACCTTATCATCATCATTAATAATTCATTAATTGTGATGGAGCGAATGCTCTGGTGGCAATCTCCCTACACGCCCATCCTTCTCCCTTCCTCCTCCAACACCCTTTTGCCCTCAACCAATTTTTACTATGATGCAATAACAAGTTTATTTTTGAAATGGTTGATTTTTATGAAAGAGCTATATTTTATTTATTTATTTTTAAATATGTTTACCCTAATTTATATAATCACTATATCAAGATTATTAATTTTGTTATATTAAGCTATTGAGAAGACTGCCATTTTAGTCTAATATTTATAGTAACATTCATTTAAATTGCAATGGAGTGCATGTTCTGGTGTCAATTTCCCTGCCACCCATCGTCCCCCTTCCCTGCCCACGCCTACCCTGCCCTTGCCAAATTTTAACTTTAAATTCTTTAAAACTTTTGGTAAATTATTCATCATTTCTCTTGGTAACTTATTCCAATCCCTGACACCCTTACCCAAAAAAGAGAATCTTCCTACACCCATGGGCGTGAAATCGAGTGCCAGCTTGTTGTCATGGTCATCTTCTCTCTTCCATGCATTACGTTTAGTTCTTACACCATTATCTTTCCATGATTCATCACCAATATAGGACTTGTACACTCCCATGACCCTCTTCACCCTCCTCCTATCTTGCAATCCAGCTCTTTTATCATATCTGTAACTAATTGCATTCTGCGGTAATTTCCAGAAACAAATCTAGCAGCCCTTTTTAGTACCCTCTCTGATTCCTGTATTTGATACTCAAATGTGGGTCCCATACTACAATACCATATTCGAGCAATGGTCTGACCAAAGTTTTGTAAACCAATTCCTTTACATCTCTTGTAGAGCCCCTCATCACTCTCCAACAAGTGCAGAATTTTGAAACCTTTTCCTACCACCTGTCCAATGTGTCCTGCCCAGTTAAGCTTGTTATCAAAAGTAATGCCAAGATATTTACATTTCAAGTCTTCAGCAAACAATTCTTTCCCCACCTTATATTCATAATTAACCTTTTGTTTTTATTTGTGTATCTAATAAGCTGACTCTTCTTTGCATTATCTTCATTCCATGTTTACCAACCCAATTAGATATCCTGTCCAGATCACCCTGCAACTGTTTACAATCCTTTATCGTTTTGATTCTTTTATACAGCATTATGTCATCTGCAAACAATCTAATTTCAGATAGTAAACAATCAACACAATTATTATATGCGAATGCAGGCTTTCCCGGCGAATAAATGACAACAAATCTTCTAGGGTTTGCAGCCGGATTTTATTATAAAGCGACAAGCTTTCGGCTACTAGCTCAGTAGCCATCTTCAGGTCGATTATGTATCGGCGATCTTGCCTTGATGGATACCAGGCGTTTACTGGTATCCATCAAGGCAAGATCGCCGATACATAATCGACCTGAAGATGGCTACTGAGCTAGTAGCCGAAAGCTTCTCGCTTTATAATAAAATCCAGCTGCAAACCCTAGAAGATTTGTTGTCAACACAATTATTCATTAGCATAATGAATAGCAATGGTCCCAATTCGCTACCATGTGGCACACCCATTTTTACTTCCACTTCTTTTCATACTACATTTCCTACCCTAACATTCTGTTTTCTACCTTTTAAAAATTCTTCTACCCAGCAAATGACTTTCTTATCCACTCCAATGGTTTTTACCTTATTTACTACCATTTTATGGCTTACTCTGTCAAACGCCTTAGACAGATCTAGTGCTACACTATCAATTTGGCCTCCCTTGTCCATTTCATCTGAAATATCTTGCATATATCCCACCAACTGAGATTCGCATGAATATCCTTGCCTGAAACCATGTTGCCTGCTTGAAAACCACTTACGTTCCTCACATATATTTCTGATGTGGTTGGCATATCAATCTTTCCATTAATTTACCTACCACTGATGTCAAACTGATTGGCCTGTAATTCTCAACTCTATTTCTCACCCCTCCTTTATGTACCGGTACTACTATCGCACTTTTCCAGTCCTATGGTAAGCAGCAAGTATCCAGACTCATTTTAAATAATATTTCAAGATAAGGTACAATGTCACTCCAGCTATCTTTAAGATATCTGTAGTAATATTATCTACACCAGCCCCTTTGTTTTTTCAGCTTTCTTATTTCCTTCGTAATGTACTCTGAATGAATGTTATGGAATTGTTTAATGTACCATGTATGCTATGACTGTACATCTACTGGTGTGATTATTATTTTGTTATGCCACTGTTTAGCTGTAAATTGACTACTTTCCACATCCCACAGAGCCAGTCTCTTATATTGGGATCAATGGAAAATGAATGTATTGTATTGTATTCAATTTTTTTTTTGATCTGTTCATTTTAATTGTGTTGTTAAGCTTGTTCTCAGAGTTAGATCATGCCATTTCTGATTCATTCTCGTTAATGCTCTCTCTACACCAAACCCTCATTATGGCACAAATCTTGTTTGTCTTTATGGAAGGGACATTTTGTACATGTTCTTTGTACTAATATTGTGTCCTATTCATGTGATCTCAATCAAAATTTTATTATTGCTTATAAAAGTAAATGATTTGTTTCTCTATTAAGTAGTAATTTTAAAAGTTGACAACTCCCTCAGAACCTGAATCTTTTGCATAGTCACTAACTTGAGTGGATGGATTTGATATTTATTTTAAATACTGGTTAATCATTTTGTATTGCTTAATTATATAGCCGAAATGGTTGTGTTTATTATTTTGTGTGAACATTGCTGCAGAGCGCAATTAGTAACTGATATCATAATAGAGCTAGATTTTTTTAAACATTGGAAGACAGCAGAGGTTTCAGGAGGAGTACTGGAGTGTACAAGGTATGAGGTGTTGAAAGATATTGGTGAAAGAATTTAGAGTAAAGCATGGAAGGGAAAAATATGATCATGACCACAAGCTGGCACTTAATTTCTGTAAAATATTCTTTCGCACATAAGGGATCAGAGATTGGAATAAATTACCAACGTAAATTATGATTAATTTACCAAAAATGCTCACAGAATTTAAAATTAAATCTGTAAATAGCTTCTTATCAAAATATGCTTGTCCTTAGGTACTTGTTTTACTTTATTATACAATAATTTCTGTAACAACTTATTTCTGAGATTTTATAATTTTTGTACAACAGAAAAAGAGGTTAACTGTAAATACGATAAATACTCCATATTGTAAACCACAATTGTTTAAATTGGTCATTGAAGTTGGTGAAAAAACCTGTAAATAAAAGTTGATGTAGTTTTTAATACATAACTGTGTTTCAAGCATTCATAAAAGAAATTGGAACTGAAGAAACTTGAATTTTTCTTTTTATAAAGGCTCATATACAATTAAAAACCTAAAGTTTAAAATGTTAGAAACAGTGGTGGAAATTAAACTGCTATTTGTTTGACGTTACAAACGTTGAAAACAATTGTAAAATATCTTATTTGCAAGAGGACATGTGTATGTTGGCATTGCTTGAGGGTTAAAAATAGCGTATTATCACTTTTTTCACCACAGTATACAGATTTGCGATAACCCTGCTAGTCATTTGGACCTTATGACACTCTGAAAGGTGTAATGTTAAGAGTGGCTCCTTTTGCTTCCAAAAAATCAAACATTAAAAAACCCTTGTCAATAACAATAAATGTCCTCCTTTTTATAAGGTCAAGGAAGCCTGATAACTCTACCATTTGAGGATCAGTTGTTGCTCCACCATATAAATGGGAACAATATAAAGCTACTCCAAACTCACTAATACCTACTAGTGCTTTGAGAGTATGAAAACCTTTGTAATGTGAGTATGTTCCTTGACCATGGTCAGGGTAACCACTACTTTGTATTGGAATCTCAGTACAATCAATAACAATGTTTTATTCTCCATCCACCTTTTTGTACATTGCCTAAAAATTTAATTATTTGAAAGCATTATACACACAGGTGGCAACAGTTAACCGAAAAGTTAACTTCGTTAATGGTTAATCCACTACTTAAAAAGTTAACTTCAATAATCGTTAAAGCGTTACATTTTTGCAAAATTAGCGCAAGTTAAAGTTAACCATTAAAAGTCAACCATCCAAGAGTGGAACAGATGCTTATGTGTTGTAATAGGTATTACTGCAAGCAATACCAAGGTGCTATGTACCATGAAGTGAATCAATAATACATCTACCAAATGTCATTCTGGAAAATGAGTTTTTACTGGGGTTCAGCGTTTTCACCAGATTCTCAAATGTATCGGATTCTTCAGCATGTAGTGGAATCTTGTTGTCAACAAAAAGGATTGCAGTACATCACTCCACATCAGCTTGTAATATGATGGTCCCGATAGCTATGATACCAAACTTTTTGTTGACGTAAACTTTTATTAGCAGATTGCGATGAAAACAAATCAATCCTGCTGCTATATATATCAGAAGAAGCCACAGCACTTGAAGGCTTTGATTTATTTTTCTTTTTTTACCAATTAGTTGGCTCTGTTTTTACTTTTTCTTCAAACAATTCATACCTATTTGGATATATGCAAAGGCTAGATATGTGTGCCTTGATTGTAGAAAGTTTAGGAAAACAGCAGTTTGAATGAATAAATCAAATTGTTTCAGTCTAGATTTAAGTGCAACATAAACGCATAAATGTGGCCTAGGATTTTTAATATTCTAGTTGCTGTTGTTAGCATTGCTGCTTTCACTAACTGATTGAAGAGCTAAAGTTTCAATTACGTAATCATGTAACTGGATGTCAAGATTAACTTATTTCACTAACAAATACCAAACCAGTTACAACTAAAAAAGATAGATTTTCAAAACCTTCTTTCTAGTATAAAATAGCATGGTAGCAGTAATGGCAAAAAGAACTAGGAAATAAAATTCAAATACCCGTCGGCATTGAGATCTCTGATTTAAAATGTTCTCTCAAAATGTTTCCAGGCAAACGCCAGGATGACTGCTGCAAGAAGCAATGGCTGCATTTGTTGCTGTTCTTGTCCCGAAATCTCCTCCGTCATTAATAAGCTCGAACGGCAATGAAGCGTAAAGCCATAATAATTAAGAATAGTTAAAGTATAAAACAGAAGAGTGTATGGTGCGTTTAAAGAGGAGAAATTATATTTTTAACATACTATCAATCCATATCACCATAACTGAAATTCTTAAATGTGGAGAAAGTTCTTTCTTTGTAGTAAAAATAATGTACTTCATAGAAGGCAGATCCTTCATTCGTCCTTCACGAAACCACATTACAGCCTAATATACTTTTTATTGACATCTCAATAATATAATTTGGTTAGTTTAAAAACATTATTCGTTATTGGGTCGGTTCAGCAGTCATAGAAAATTCTCATTCCCTTTATTTGTAGCGCTCATTGTATGTAGCATTTAACATTAATTTACAGACCGAAACGGTAGTTATAACATACTGTTATCATTTTGTAAGCGATTCCAACCTAGTAGTCAGGGGGGGGGGTCTAGGAGGCTCAAGCCCCCCCCCCCAAAAGCATCTAAGTCCACCCCCGACATTGTATTTTTGGAGACTTTTTTTTTTGTTTTGTTTAGCTTTACGGATTCGATGCCCGAGGAGGCTATAAAGACTACCCCATGGCCGACTCAAGCCCCCCCCCCCCAAAAAAACCAAGATCAACTGAAGGCAAGCCCTCTGAAACAAAATTCTCTCAAGTCAAGCCCCCTCCCCCAAACCAAAGTCAGCTCAAGGCCCTCTCCCGCCCCCAAAAAAGAAAAATCCTGGATCCGCCCCTGCTAGTAGCATTCCTATCAAAACATTTAACAGTTACCAAATTTCTATTTTACATTATGTAGTCAAGATTCCAATGAAGGAAGATGTAAATCCATCTTGGGTATGACGAGAGAGATGTCCGAAGTCAAAATGAAACGAAATGTACAGGCGAGTTGCGCTATAGGTCTATTTCATCGTTACGCTAAAATAGATTGAAATTACTTGCTTTACGTGTCCCATATATGTATCATAGAAACCGCTGGAGTAGATAACGTATATTGGATGTCAACACGACAGTATGGAAAATATTTATCGACAAGACAGGTTCATAAAATAGAAACATGCTCAAAAAGTAATTTTTTTTCACTTTTGCTCTAAGTAGTACAGTTACTTGACAGTAATTACATAAAAGCTTTCATTGGGAAGCAAACCTGACCGGTAGCGTGGTTTGTTTGTTTGCGTCCTCGCGAATACGGGCGAGTTGCTGTATAGATCCATTTAATCGTACGCTAAAATAGGATTGAAATTACTTGCTTTTCGTGTCCCATATGAGTGTCATAGAAACCTCTGGGCTAAATAACGTTTATTCTAAGTCAACACACGGCAGTATAGAAAAAGAAAAATTAACGGCTAGTGTACTTATTTCGTTTTTCCTTAACTGCGAGTTCCATTTTTTTCTTCGTGTTTTGAATTGATTGTACCTATTTGCTGGTGGTGGTATCTAGTGATGGAATTATGAAGTACTGAAGAAGAGTTATTCACTTGTCTAATTTGCAACCAAAGATGTTACACGTATCGTCAATGTGACGTCACTTCCTCATGCCGTGGAGTGGGAGGATTTTCGGCTCGGCATCGGGTGTACCCACAGACGCACGTGACAAAACGCATAGTTTAATAGTTATGCAAATAGGATGTTAAACACCGTGTAGTAGTAAAGCGGTTTTCATTTTAAACTAGAACCCAGTTTGAAGAAGCACTGCTTGATGTGCTATCTAATTAATACCAAAGATACTTCTGCGCAGAAGCGACAGAATGCAGATGAGGTCTGCCGTCAGAGATCTATTGGTAAACTCTGAATCTTTGTCAGAAAATTTGTTAAAAATAAGACATCAAGGTTTCTATGAAATTGCTGATATACAAATAGAGATATATGTAGCACAGTGTACTGAAATAAGCCATTATAGCTCACATAGAGCTTCTGTTTTTAAAACAACAAAGTTGAGGGGTGTCCAGAGGACACCAAATTCATGCCGTCAGTTTCAGTCCAGCTTTAGGAAGGAAACATCTTCCGAACCATAGAATAGCAACAGCAGTAATGATTTGATGACAGGATTTCCTACCACAGCACGTGAAAATTGAGTTAGTTGTGTGTTTCTAATAATGATATTAACACCGAGAGTGGTGGTTAAGTGGTTAACTTTCTGGCCTAGCATTCGGGCACGCCTGTTTGAATCCCCATCCGGGCATCCATATTAAGGTTTTCCATGCTTTCCCCAGATAGCTCCAGGCGATTGCCGGTATGTTTCCTTAACAGGCCATGGCCGTGTTCATTCTCATTCCTTGTCCCTAGTCTTATCTCGCTTCTAATGACCTCGACGTCTACCTGGTGTAAAGCCATTAGTAAAAAATAAAAAAGGTTTTATCTTACAAGTATCAATATTCCTGATAGATTTGAAAGAAATATAAAATTAACTGAGTGTCTTAGATAACTCATTAATAATTTACACTCCACAACTGACATTTGTGAACTGAAATCTCATCTTTAAGTCTTAAGTTGTATTATATATTCTGTTATCAAACGCACAATAATACTATAACACACATATTAAGCAAGAAATAATTTCGTTTTTATTGCTACTTAAGGAATAACGAAAAAACATGTTATATATGTATCATTAGTTTTGGGGGAAAAGAAGTCAGAATAACTCCAAATATTTCAAAAGTGCGAACTTTTAATAAAAGAGAACGCCCTGTTCAGACAGTTGGCAGACGGGGTCAGTGTGGCTACCTGTCCCAGGTCGTCTGCCTTAAAGGCTGGATCTGGTGTAATTTTTCTGCCATCTGAATTTAATCAATAACAGTTTGGTTGCTTACATGCAATCCTTTCGTATACCTAAGGCAGGTTTTTTTTTTGTAGAACATCTGAATTAGATATCTTTTCAGCATTCATCTGCAGCATTACATTTCAAACGCTTCAATTTTCTTTCTTTCCGGTATTCCTAAATTCCATGTTTCGCTACCATAAACAGTTTTAAAAAGTTCGTTCTAATTCCTAGATCAATATTTGAAACTAAAAGGTTTCTCTTTTTCATGAAGGCTCTTTTTTCTAGTGCTTTTTTTGCTGTCGTCAGTCTTTAGACTGGTTTGATGCAATCCTCCATCCCTTCCTATCCTGTGCTAACCTTTTCATTTCTACATACCCCTTACAACCCACGTCCTTATATATCTGCTTCATATATTCTAATCTCTGTCTACCTCTACAGTTCTTACCGTCGACTGTTCCCTCCACTAACAAATTAACCAATCCAGCATGTCTCAAAATATGACCTACCAGCCTGTCTCTTCTTCCTGTAAGCTTCTTCCATAAATTTCATTTCTCACCCATCATTTCCAAAACTCGTTCATTTCTTACTTTGTCTGTCCACCTAATTTTCAGCATTCTGCTATTCTGCTTTTAACATCTTTCCTGCTTCGGCCATCGGTTGTAATTTTGCTTCCCAAGTAACAGAATTCACTTACTTCTCCAATTGCACCCGATCCAATTTTTATATTTAATCTACTAGTATTGGTATTATTTCTGCTACATATCATCACTTTTGTCTTGCTTTGATTTATATTCAGTTCAAAATCTTCGTTCAGTATTTTGTTAATGCCATTCAGTAACTTCTCAATATTCTCTTCCCTCTCTGCTAACAACACAATGTCGTCAGCAAATCGTAGCATACTTCTTTAAAATTTTGAACATCGTGTCCCACCTAACATTATCAAAAGCTTTTTCTAAATTAACAAATGCCATAAAAGTATCTTGGTTTTTCTTGATCCGCCCTTCAAGTATTAATCCCAAAGACAGAATAGCTTCCCTTGTACCGCAATTTTTCCTAAACCCAAACTGATCTTCACCTACTATCTCTTCTACTAACCTTTCCAACCTACTGTACATTATTCTGGTCAGTAATTTTGAAGCATGTGATCTTAGACGAATTGTGCGATAATTCTCACATTTGTCGGCTTTTGCTTACTTTGGAAGTGTGAACACGATGTTTATTTATTAAAATCAAATTGAATTTCTCCTGTTTCATAACTTTTTGATATCAGCTTGAATAATCTTTCGATTCTTTCCTCCTAGGGATTTAAGAATTTCTGCAGGGATCTCACCAATTCCAACCGCCTTATTGCTTTCAAGTCATTCAGAGCTTTATTAAATTCTGTCCTCAAAACAGGGTCTTCTAAGTCATCAATGTCGACATCGCTTTCCTTTTCCATTACGCTATTGTTCAAGTCATCCCTTTCATACAGTTTCTCAGTGTATTCATGCCATCGGTTAGCTCTATCATCTGAACTTAAAAGAGGTTTCCTATCGGTGGCCTTATTGTTCACACTTCATTTCGTCATTTCTCCAAAATTCTGTTTTATCTTCCTATATAAAATTATTTACATACGACCATTTCCTTTTCTACTTCTTCACATTTTCTTCTAGCCAGATTAGTAAATGTTTGTATGCCCTCTTCCTACTATATTCTGAGCATTTTTGTATCCTCTGATCGATCAGCTCTAAAATTTCTTCTGTAATCCAAGGTTTTCATGCGGCTTTTCCCTAAAGCCTAGTGTTTCTTTACCGGCTTTCATTATTTCTATCTTTAATGCATTCCATTCATCCTTGGTTGAGCTTCTTTCAGAATTACTTCTTAGACCTAAGTCTAACATTTCTGCAAATTTTTATCTCGTGCTAGATTGTTTCAGTTTATTCACTTCCAGTCTGTTCTGCTTATACTGCTTCCCTATTCGCTCGAATTTCAGCCTGCAATTCATTGCCATCAAATTATGTTCAGAGTCTATATCTGCTCCAGGGTACGCTTTGCAGTCTAGAACTTGATTCCAGAATCTTTGTTCGACCCTTATATAATCTAGCTGATATCTTCATGTATCACCAATACGTTTCCAGGTGCATGGTTTTTAAACAGTGTGTTTGCCACAACTAGATATCTTTCACAAAACCCTAACAACATGTTTCCTCGCTCATTTCTTTGTCCTAGACCAAAACTTCCTAAAGTAATCACCTGTTTTTTCCATTTCCCACTATCATTCCAATCACCCATGATTATTAGATTTTTCTCCCCCTTCACATATTGGATTAATTCTTCAATTTCGGCCTAAATTTTCTCTATTTCTTCGCCATCATCCTGTAACATTGGCATATACGCTTGTACTAACGTAGTTGGGGCGGGATTACATCAAAATAATCCTATAATTGAACTTCATTATAACTCACCCATTTTCTTACTCTTATTTTTACAAATCCTACACCAGTGATCCTTGGATAGCTTGTGTGCTAATCCTGTATTCCCTGAACAGAAATTCTGTGTATTTTTCCAACTAATCTCACCATTCCAACAACATCTAACTTACGTTGTTCCATCTCCCTTTTTAGGTTTTCTAATCTATCTGCCATATTCAGACTTCTAACATTCCACGCTCCGACTCGTAGAATGTTTCTATCCATTCTGATGACTCCTCCCTGAGCAGTCCACACCCGAGATCCGATTGGGCGACTATTTTACCTCCGGAATATTTTACCCAGGAAGAAGCCATCATGATATACGTAATTTGAGAAGATCACATGTGCTTGGGGTATCCTTTGGGTTTTTATTGCAGTGGTTCTCCCATTGCCTTCTGCATCCCCACGCCTTTGATAATTTCTGGTTCATCCGTCTCTAGGGACCGTTTCCAACACCAAGGGGAAGAATGTGCCATGAACCTTTCCCCACTCTTTTCCGCCTTCCTTTCAGAGGCCGTTGGCAAGCAGTGGGTGACTCCTTATACCGGGAATCTTGCAGTCGACAGAGACTTGTCGGTGCAAACAGGGTGCACCACGTGAAGGAAGGTTGACGTTTGGTTGGAAAAGGTTAGCATAGTTTTCCCAAACCCTTACATCTTTAGATTATTAAGTAACAATCTTATTATTTAAACATTATTTGAATATTTTTGCATGCAAATTTCAAATTTCTAGAAAAATAGAGCTAATTTTTAATAAATAATTGTAATACAGACATATGGAATAAATACCCTTCAACATATACTTGAGGGATCAAAATCCGTTCTTAACATGTCTGATGGTCTCCAACTTAGCTGAGCGGAGCAGCCATTGTCCTGCGTGGACTGTGCAGCCACGGGTTCGAATCCTGCTCAGCTCTTATGCCAATGTCGCCTATCTGGATTTTTGTTTCAAATGTAAACAAATACCACAGTTGGAGGTGGACTCCAAATAACAGACTTTATGAAGGCTTTAGCGAAAAAGAATTCTTTCTAATGCAGGACGCATTTCAATCTAACCACAACTTCAATGAGGAAACAGGTTAATATGAACTCTGAATTAGTCTGATTTTTACGATTAATTGTCCAAGTATCACGGAGTGTATATATTAAAAGGGTCAGTGTATTTTAAAATATATATTTTTCCCCATTAGATCATTCTCTATATACCCTTGCTGAAAAGACATCTTAAAATGATTTGTAAAAATAAAAGCATTGTAGGTAAGATAAACATAATTTTTTGAGAACTTGAAATATAGTTCTGCCTAACAGTTTAAATATCTGTTAATCCTGTAAACATTGACAGTACTAATTCCAAACAAACGTAAGAAGATACAATTATTTATATTTAAATTATTGGTACCACACGCATTTCTTTGTAAGCTGGACAAATAAAGTACGAATTACATCTTAGGAACAATGCAAGATATGCTAACACCTTAAAAAACAACAATTAGCATTAAGTTTTGACCAACCAGCTGTCAGTTGTTACAAAGAAATACACTACGACCATTCCAGTGATCAGAAAAGCCAGGAGCCTACTGTTTGGCTTTTTTTGACGCGTTGTCAGTGATGCGATCTGTTGGCAGGTGCCGGAACTGCGAAGAGAACCGCTCAGCAGGCAGAGCGCTCCAGCGGGTGCCAGCCCAAACATCAGAAGCACGGACGTGGGAAAAACAATTATTTGCGTCTTCTTAGGGAACAATTAAATCGAATCTGAATCATGTTAACAAGTTTTCCAATAGTCTCTGTAATTCCTTTAAGCTCTATTCAAGTTAAAATATTTGAGCTGTGTATACTCAGTTTGTCAACATTTATGAAATAGCCTCAACTAAACGAGCAACAATTTAATTCAATCACTAATAGCACACAGCGGCGTCCAAAGGGTACTTTTAATGCTAAAAACCAACTGACTCAAACAATGACTTGGTATTTTGTCTGGACTTACTGTGTAAAAAGTTCATAAACTTACCAGGCCCTCCTCGCGTTATAACAGTTCAGCCAAACTTTTTTTTTTATTTAGCAAAAGAATTTAAAAAAAAAAACTAAAATTTTCATTTTTTTGTGGATCAACAGAGAGTTACAAACATTTTCATCCGTTATATATCACATTGTTATGCAGATGCAGATTTTTCCCGAAAATATCTATCGACGTATTTACCTCGGAGGCCGTAATGTTTGGTTACTGAAGCAGTAGCCTAATGAGACTCACGGACACACTAATATCAAGTGACGCCGGTGATGCAATCAGTTTGATTACAGACGCGATTTAGATAAAGCGCAATATCACATTTTTTCAAAATCTCTAAGAGTGACATAAAGGAAATAATTGTGAAGAGTTTATAGTTTGATACAGAGAGAAAGAGAACTGGAAGTAATTAAATGATGCAGCAGACTGATTCATCATTTCTCTGGTTCAGTGGGAGTAATAGCATTCATTCGTGACAGAACGTTGCGAACAATGTTCGAGAAAAAAAAAAAAAAATACACATGCCTCCAATCTCGGCCTTTTTCATTTTCAGCTTTTGTTTTACGAATTAGACATTGATTATGAAAAATAAAATAAAAACCCGAACCCACTTAACACACAGATATTACTAATCGTGGCAAATACATCTAATTTAACTTCATTTCTGTTCTTAATTTTTTTTAAAAAAAATATGCAAATTTCACCGATTTTGGAATGAGTGAATATCATTAAATTTAAAGCTACTCCCCTAGTCTCAGAAAGTTGAGATTTTGGACACTCAGAGTTCTACACTGAAATTATGAGAAAGTCTAAAAACTTCAGATTTTCCATATATCTACCCATTACCTATGAATCGTGAAATGGGTTTCTACTGTCGTAAGTTATAAAATCACATTATAAACAGAGCTTGCTAAGTTTTACTTATATCTTAAATTTTACTGTTCCTCCACTTACTTAGGAAGTTTGTCAAATGCAGTACTCAGTCATTACAATTCCATAACTTCCCGCGGCCCTGGAAACAGTAAATACTACACATGTGTGGTTCCATCCTCAAATCATCCTGTATTTGTTATTTTCCATATATTTACCTAATAGTGACAAAAGTCAAACAAATAGATGCAAATGAAATATAGTACTCTGCAGGTGTTGTGCAGATTTTTCATGAAAAGAATCGATGGATAAATGGCTTAGGTTTAGATTAAAGTGCAATAAATCATTTCAACGAAATGCAGAAAGCTGTTGTTCAGTGAACCAATACATATACTTAAAGAGAAACTGTTTTGTGAAGCAGTATCGAAAATTTGGTTCCAGGAAAGAAGGTACCATCATTATGAATTGGGTTAGCAGTATGTATAAGTAATCTCTAAGAAATTTGAATAAATTGATAAAATGATTGGGTCTACGGGGCTAGAAATATCTAAAATAATTTACATTAGATTTTTAGTAATACAACTATAAAAGTATCGTTTATTTGATATTTAGTAGCATTGGCAGATACCCGGTGTCTACTTGAGCAGTTCCTCCAGCTCTCTGTCTTGGCACAGGTCGCGTGGCGTCTTCCATCTCTGTCTCTCGCCGTCCTGTCCGCCCCGGCCCCCAACAGCGCTCGCACCACGGCCGAGTTGTCTTCACAGGCTGCGCAGTGCAGCGGCGTCCGACCAAGGCTGTCAGTCACGTCGACGTGTGTCCTCTCCAGCAGCAGCCGCACCCGTCCTCACAGCCCCACAGTGCCGCCGCATGCAGCGGAGTTCTCCCTTCCCAGATCCAGCTAGCAGTGGAGTCAGCGCCGGCCGCCAGCAGTGCTCTCACCGCCTCCTCGTCAGAGCGAGCTGCGGCCAGGTGCAGCGGAGTCATCTTGTACCGAGCATGTCTCCGCCGTTGACGTCCGCCCCCGCCGCCGCCAGCGTGGTGACGGCTCCGCCCACAACACCGCAGGCCGCCTGCCCAGTGCTGTTCCCCCGCAGTGGTGTCCGCCCCCGCCGAGCACAGTAGCTGCGCTGTGGCCGCGTGTCCCGCCGCCGCCGCCAGCTGTAGCGTCCCTGCACTCCGCCTGGGCCCTGCGGCCCTCAGCAGCACTCCCGCCACGACGGGCCCGCCGCCGCCTCCACCCGCCACCGCCTCGTGCAGCGCAGTCCACCCGTCACTCTCTCTCGCCGCCTCCAGGTCCGCCCCGGCGTCCAGCAAGCATCCGCAAGGCGGAGGGCTGGCCATGCCTCGAGGCCACGTGCAGAGGCTTTGACGACGTGTCGTCGACTGCCTCTCAGGCCAGACCTGGCCGGTGCTGCAGCACCATCCGCAGCAGGTGCAGGTGTCCATGCTGTATCAGCAGTTGCGTTACTGACTGAGCCTTGTCTGGTGACGCTAGCAGACACTTCGTAATCTGCAGCTGGCTGGAAGTGATGGCACCAGCTTCCAGGAGATGCTCGAGGATCCAATAGTCACCCAACACTTGTGTGGACTGCAAGGTCGGCCGTGGCATCGCTTCTTCCTTCAAAGCACTCAACACCTCAGTTGTCGCATCCATTAGTACTGCAAAAAGAAATCAAATTGTCGCGTTAATGCAAGCTAATTTAAGCAGACATAGTGCTGACCGTACCAATATCATGGAAATATGTGACAAATTATTTCTATACGATTTATATTCTCTTTTGCGATCTCATTCATTACATTAAAGTTTTTGTAACAATTCAGACATGAACTTTTAACGTTATTCGGTAAAATTAACAGAGTGTATTTTTGGGGGCTTAATCCTCGTCGAAGTTGTCGTGATTGTTGGAGATGGGGAAAGATCGCGGACGCCAGGAACAGCAAGAAATTCAATAGTCGCTTTTTGAAATAACCATGGTATTTAAAAAACCATAGAAAACCCAAGTATAAATTGTCGTGGATTCATACCTGCGCCCTTCCAAATTCGAGACAAGAGCGTTACCACTCACACACCATGCGGTAGACCTAATTTTGCTATTGTATTAGTCATGTTTAGTGGCCAATAAAACTTTACTTGGACTGCTATAAGCGACTTTGGTGAAAAAGGCAAGCTTTATATAACCCTATATTTGATAGGACCCTCGCGATCTTAGCTTGTTATTGGAGATTAGGTGTTCATTTCCCTTCCTCCTTTTGTAACCTAACCCGGTAATACTACCGAGTAAAGGGGACTTCCAGTTTAAGGTACAGTTCGAACAACGGAAGTGTTTGGGGTACTTCGCAACACACAGCAAGGTGTAACAGAAGTGAAGGTCGGATTAAGAGTCTCTTGAAATCTCAGCCAATATCGGATTCAAACTGGGGACCTTCCTATCTCCAGTCATATGCCTTAACCACTGAGCCACCAGACCGCTCCTTTTGGATGATCAGACTGTTAATTACACTTAAAGCCCAAAGAACATCAGTAAACACAATGTGTGATATAGCAGCCAAATAAGTATTGAAGTGTCCCTGTGAAAGCCGAGCTACCCAGAGGAAGGTATGGGTACCAAAGCAAGTGGGAAGTTAGGTCGGCAAGAAGATCGATGTTGGGGGCTCACAACCTTGGCCAATACCTCTGTCAATGTTAAACATCATTGACCTAAGTTAACAGTATTATAGCAGTTAAAAGCACAAAAGAAAGTTTATAAAATAATAACCTAAGTGGTATGTAATCCACCGTCACTTTGAGTGAACATGCAAGCTTCCAGATTATGGTGAACTTGCACCGACATGCTTGGAGGTACCAGAGGTTCCTGAACACAAGATCAAATACGAGCACCGGTAATTCTTTACAACCTTCAATGCGAAGTCACTCCTGAAACCTGGCAAACAGAACCATCTCACCGACATCCTTCAGAACATCAAATCCTAATTTCAGCAATTCAGGAAACAAGTTTTGTGGGTGAACATGACTTTGAATCTCATTTTTCCAGAATCTTTAAAGCCAAACCAGAAAAATTCGTAGTGAGAAACAGACTACAATCGTTGGAAGCGAATTCATTGTTAACAATTGTCACATTGATTCTGTTACAGATATTTTTTCTGCTAACAGCTGAAATTCAACTAAAACATTTGAAGTATGAACAAAATTTACCCCATCATGTAACGCTTCAGTCAATCAAGCAAAAATGACGGAGCCAAATGGAACAGACGAATTCTGGAAGGAACTGGAAAACATCTGTAAGATTCCAGAGAACCATACTGTTCCTGGTGATTTTAATGCGTAAATTGGTAACGAGAGAAATTACAGAACATCGTTGGAAAGTATTTATTCACCAGAGAACAAGCTAAAATGGAGAGAGACTAATAGAAATTTGCAAGGCGTTAAATTTAATCCTGAAAACAAAGGCTTTCAAAAACCTGCCTTTAAAACAGAAATCTTGGACATCTTCAAATACTCTTCTTGGTTAGTGTTAAGTAGGTCATGTCACCATCACAAAAAAAGCGCAACAGGAGGTCAAGAACTTCAAAGTTCTTAGAAGTGCGATTATTGAATCAGATCTCTTAAAGATTAAGGTAAAAACTACTTCCAAGAAACAGCGAATAAACATGTTTGACACACAGAACTTCCATCCAGTGAAGAGTTGACACAAAAGTTCGAGTCTCAAAGCCTAGATGGTTGGAGGCAACTGCAAGTAGCAGTAGCCAATACAGTCAACAATACAGCCCCGGCAATACAACCAAAGAAACATCAATTCCGGACTTGTGAATGTGATGTGGCTATGAGGCAATGATTGTTGCGTGAAAAAAATGGAACTCACAGAAAACACGATGCCAAAACTATCCGCGGCGTTAAGCATGTTTGCGACAAGCACCACGGAGTAAGAATACTTTTAGACGAACAATACTTGAGACTTTTAATAGGTCTACAAACAAAACCACAACAAATACAATCCACCAAGTCTAAGCTTCAAGATACAAATGGTAAAGTTGTGTACAATAGCTCAAATAACTGCCGTATACTGGCGAATTATTTCAGAGTTCTCTTCAACTGTAAAGCCCCAAAAACCAAGTTCTCGTGAGAGCGTATCGCTCTCCTACCTATCATTGGGGAGGACGGGGTTCAAATCCCGTCCGGCCATCCTGATTGCGGTTTCCCGCAGTCCTTTGAGGCGAATGCTGGGATGGTTCCCTTCAAGGCCACGGCCGACTTCCTTCCCCCCCCCCCCTCCTCCCCGTAGGGTAGAGGCTGAAAAGGATCTCCATGGTCCTCCAGCAGCCCGCCTCCCAGCCTTCAGATGGGATTAATGAAATTGGTAAAAAAAAAAAGAAATAAAAACCAAGGGCCTGTCGATCCTTGACTCATCGCCTTCCACAAGAGAAATTAAGTAGTTAACATTTTCGCTAAGTACAATAAGGCACTAGGGGAAAAGTCAATAACTGCCAAAATGTGGAAAAACGCAGGGTACAAGGCAATCGATAAACTAACTGAAATAATTCGCAGCATTTAGAAAACCGAAGAACTTCCCTTCAACTAGTCGTCTGCACTGATCCGGCTTTATGGTTTTACGCCTCGTCGACGTCGAGGTCATTAGAGGCAGGAAAGGACTGAGGACAAAGAACGGGAAGGATTTCGGTCATGGCCTTTTTGAAGCCCGCATTCACCTGGAGCGATCTGGGGAAACCCTGGAAAATCCAAATATTGATGCCAGGGACGGGGATTCGAACCTGCGACCTCGCCCAACACGCTTGGTTGCACTGATCCACTCTCTTCATAAAAGGGATGGCAGAATGGATCTAAAGAATTATCGATACATTTCTCCGCTCTTAATAACCTACAAGTTGAACTCGCAACGCGGTGAACAAGTTTAGAGGATTTTAATCCTTATTTTTATTTGATTTTTACTATTCAAGATGGAATTTATGGCAAAGCGATAATTTCACTACACTTATACATTTACAGTAGGCGGCGTTGAACTAATATTTCCATTTTCTCAGACACTCCAGTATCCCAGTCGTGAATCCCTTCAGCACAAAACTTTCCCACTCCCTATCACCCTTCCACGTACTGCTCGTATTTGTTCCGTCAACGTCTCATCGCCAACCCACTCCCAAAACCGAACTTTGGGTCATTAAGATGGCTATGTTCCAGTCCCTTCCAAGGTCCTCTTCGATTTCACCCACTCTTTGCGTCCCAATAATGTTACTACAAATCAATAGTCACAGCCATACAGCGTCTCCCAACATGAAGCAACCAACTAGTCACAAACACGAGACACAGAGGGGAACAAAACAAAAATTGCTAAATACTATGAAAAACTCATGAATAGATGGTGAAATTTTTCAGTACTGAGACAAATTGATTTGAAATACTTTCAATGACATACTAAGCGGAAATAATAAGTTCGTTAAAAATCGGAAAATAGTCGCATTCTAAGGCGAGTATTTTTTCTTATCTCAATAATGTCCAGGAAAGTATACAGTTTCCTATACGAGTATATAGATCTGTACGATTCTCTGAAAAGTACGAAAAAGGTGAAGCCATATCCTTGGTACATTTTCATCAAACATTTAATTAATTAATTAAATTTCGATGGAGCACACGCTCCAGACGCAGTTTCCCTTCACACCAATCTTCCCCCTTTCCTGCACCTCTGCAAATTTTAGCTTTAAATTCTTTTAAATTTTTTGGTAAATTATTCATCGCTTCTCCTGGTAACTTATTCCAAGCCGCGACACCCTTACCTAGAAAAGAGAATCTTCCTACACCCTTGTGCCTGAAATCGAGTGCCAGCTTGTGGTCATGATCATCTTTTCCCTTCCTTGCATTACTTTTAATTCTTACACCAATATCTTTCCATGGCTCATCGCCAATATACGCCTTGTACACTCCCATGACCCTCCTCATCCTGTCTTGCAATAAATCCCATTATAGCTCTTCTTTCATATCTCTTACTGATTGCATTCTGCAATAATTTCCAGAAACAAATCTAGCATCCATTTTTTGCACCCTCTCCAAATCCTGTATTTGATACGCAAAATGTGGGTCCCATACTACACTACCATATTAAAACAATGGTCGGATCAAAGCATTGTAACCCAATTCCTTTACTTCTCTCGTACATCCCCTCATCACTCTCTCCAACCAATGCAGCATTTTGAAACTTTTCCCTGCTACCTGACTAATGTGACTTGCTAAGTTAAGATTGTTATCAAATGTAATGCCAAGATATTTACACTTCAAGTCTTCAGGAAGGTATTCAACCTTTTGATTTTTTATTTGTGTATCTAATAAGCTGACTCTTCTAACTAGATATCCTGTCCAGATCACCATGCAGCGGTTTACAGTCCTATACCATTTTGATACTTTTATAAAGCATTATATCATCTGCAGACAATCTAATTTCTGACAGTAAAAAATCAACACAATTATTCATTAGAATAATAAATAGCAATGGTCCTAACACGCTACCCTGTGGCACTCCCAGTTTTCTTTTGATACTGCATTTCGTAACCTAACTTTCTGTTTTCTACCTTTTAAAAATTCTTCTATCAAGAAAATTACTTTCTCATATACTCTAATGGTTAGGGTTGCTAACTCTCCCGTATTGTACGGGAACTCCCATATTCTGCTCAATTTTTAAGCTATGACCCGTCTCCCGTTTTAATTTCATCCGGGAGCACATATCTCCCGTATTTAAGGAAATCACACTTAATTGCTATTTAAATTTACCGCGCGGTTTAAAGGAACTCGTTTTCTGCTGAGTCTTGCTCCACAGATGTAAAATCGATAACACTACTTCATCGATATCGTGATCGATACGATATAAACTTCCACTTTCAGTTCGCATATTCGCATCCTGTGTGTGTTTTATGTGTCGTACTTGCTGCTCTCGAATTTGTGTTCTAATTTTAAATCCGTAGTAATGCAAGATGAATGAACCTAAACATACTACGCCTAAAAAGAAACCGAAATACTTGTGCGTGTACCAGAAAAAGTGGGGGAAAAAGTTATTCATGGATTAATTCCGTTAAAAACAACCAGTATAAAGCACAATGTTCACTTTTTAGGCGCGAGTTTAGCATATCATATGGTGGTAATGCGGATTGTGTGCAACACGCTAATACCGAATTACACAAAAGCAGAATAAGAGGAATGAACGACTCGTCCAAGATTTCCAGCTATTTTCATCGTCCGAGCGAGAAAGAGAGTGGCGATCCAGCAAAATTGCGGTAGGGGAGTTAGCAGTGGTGTATCATACGGCGAAGCATAACCTCAACTATAATGGCATGGACTGTGCAAATAAACTTGCGAAGGACATATTTGTGGATTCCGATGTGGCCAAAAATTGCACTGTGGTAGAACGAAGGCAGAGTCAATTGCAAAACATGTGTTAGCACCAATAAGTGTAAGTGACTTTTAAATGTACTTTGTGTTCCAGAAAAGTGTAGCACCTTTTTTCTGTGGCTACAGATACATCTAATTATAAGAACAGAAAAATGTTTCCTGTGGTAATCAGGTATTTTGATCCTTTTGTTGGTATAAAAAATAAACTATTAGATTTTGTGGAACAAGCTGTTGAGACAGCAGGTGGTATTCACACTTTGATAACAAGGAGCCTTGAATCTCACTCTTTGGATGTAAATAAAATTTCTTCATATAGTGCAGGTAATGCTAGTGTCAATTATGGAAAAAACAAGTCTGTGATGAAGTTGTTATGTGATGATAATGGCTACATATTTGAAGCAAACTGCACCAATCACATAATCCACAATTGCACTAAACATGCTTGTGATAAGTTAGATGTAGACATAGAAATGATAATCATAAAGATTTATGGGCATTTTTCAGTATCTGCAAAAAGAAGGGAGGAACTAAAATCATTTTTTAATTTTGTTAGTACAGAATGGAGTGAAATCCTAAGGCATGTGCCTACTAGGTGGCTGTCTCTCACACCATCAGTTGATAGGTTATTGAAGAACTGGGAGCCAATAACAAGCTATTTTCAAAGCACAAATGAAACGCCTAAAGTTTTGAATCAATATTTCAATGACGAGGATCCAGATAAGATGTTAATACTTAAAGCAAATCTTGTGTTTTTTCTTACATTGGCAACCTACTTGCAGAAACGTCAAAATTCCTTGAGATTTATGATTTCACCATCATGGAATCATTTAATGCAGTTGAAGCATTGACAAATAAAATTTTGCATAGAAAAGAGGATGTTTTTTGGAAGTAATACACACAAAATCTTGAACGAGTTAGACCATATCATTCAGAAAAGAATTCGAAATAATTTTGTTGACTTCTATGAATCTTTTCATTCCTATGTTGTAAATCGTATCAACATTTCAGACAATGTTATAATGTAATCCTTGCTCCCATTATGCTTGAAGAATGATATTAAATTTAAAGATTTTCAGAACATTCTTATTCATCTTCAGCTTGACATAAATGAGGACAACCTTTATGAGGAATTTTCTTCCTTGAGAGAGACAATAACCTCAAAAGTTTCTATTGATGGCAATGCTATAGCGAAGTGGGTATTTTGATGAATGAGGCAAAAGCCAAGGGAATTAAACTCAAGGAGCTGCAAAATATTCTTGGATTTGTACTCAGTATACCTGCATCCAATGTCCACACATAACGGATTTATTCTATAATGAATAATAAATGGTGTGATGATAGAAACCGTTGCAGTGTAGATTTAATTAAAGCTGAGTTATAAGTCAGTGTTAATTTTGATTACACATGCAAAGAATTAATAGAATATGTAAAAATTAATCCCAAACTTCAGGCTGCTGCCAAAGATGTACATAAATATAGCTTTAAATAAGAACCTTTGTATTCATTTTGTATTTGTTAGTTTCTTTGATGTAATAAAATTGTTCTAAGGAAACATTTTTTCTTCATTCACGGTAGTCACGACGTCACATCATAATCTCCCTTATTTTGAAAAAAAAAGTTGGTAACCCTAGTGCTGGTAGGGACCCCCTGAGCTGAGGATGGGGGCAATTGAGTTGTGCTTAGGAGCCCCCCTGAGCAGTGAGGGCTCTTAGTGAGGGGCTTCCTGTATTTCAGGAGCCCCCTTAGACGACGGTAGAGCAAAAAAAAAAAAAAAAAAGTATCCAGTTTGCCGTGAATGTTCGTTGGCCCTCTAAACTGCGCTTGGGGGCCTCCAGAGGTGCATTTTGGGGCCCCTGAGGTTTGCTTGGGGCCCCCTGAACGTAGGGGCCCCGGTGCACTGCGCCGCCTAGCCCCATAGTATCTACGCCCCTGCCTATCTAGTCATTAGACAGGAGCATAAGGAGGAGATATTAGATTAATGTTAGTTTAGGATTAGGAAAAAGCAGAATGGAAAAGAAGCGATGTTGGTAGTAAAATTATTCTTGAATCAACGGACTCATTAATGGCGTTTGAACACTTGAAAAAATCATCTGATAAATTTAAATCAAACAACATGTTAAAAAAAATTTGAATGGCAGAACTAACAAACGGGGATATCATACAATGATTAATCTGTTACCGAAACAACTGGTTGTTATAGGACTAGGGAATTATTACAGATGAAAATAACTTAAAAAAAGGGTGTAGGGCAAGGACGCAATGTATATTTACTAAAATTCAGATCAAATTTGAGAAGATACGAAACTAAAACTGCTTGAGGACCACCAGATAACTTCCAAGTTTGTACATTCATAGAGACCCAATAATGTCTGATATGTGAGGTACAAAATTTTTCACTTTGGTTCTTAATGTGCTTGGAATATAATAGTCAAACTAATCCATGATCATCATTCCTGTTACAGTATTGTGCCTTACGGCATTGAGTTATCCGTCTTGCATAAGTGCAACTATTTCGTTTTTGGTTTTGCATTAATATAATCCAGTGGTGGAACATAGAGGTTACCGTTATATTGTTTCGGGCTCTATCACTCTAGCTTGATCCTTTTCGTTTTACATTAAAGAAACAGACATTGGTAAGTCAATACGATCTATTATAGACATGGGTACTAAATATTTGCATGAAATGATAGTTTTGTTTTTCTTCCATTTATATAGTATATTCTATTTTATAAAATTGGATTCTCCATCTAACATTGAATTCGTCTTTAAAATTTGCGCCTTCGAGACCATCCTGCCCTCAGTTTTGAAGGGAATGACGTAGCAGTAAGAAATAATGATGGTATGCCTAATTGCAGTGGCATACCTGGTTTGGGCAGGTAGGGAACGTTCCTTGGGTGCCATTCAAATTGGGACGCAATACAGGTAGATTATTAACTGTAAAAGTCAAAATAAACCAACAGTATAATTCATACTGAAATATTCCCGCGCGTGGCTGATGAGCTTTCGTGAACGAGCGAGAGGAAATAAGTAAACAGCGAATAGAATAAGTTTTTAGTAGTCGGAACACATGTGGAAGGAATATTGCGTGCTCTATCGAAATGTCCTTGAATGGACCAATACTAGCGGCCCATGCCCCGCGCCTACGCTGGCAAGTGTTGTTCTAAGGGTATAAGATAAGCCGTATTTTCTCCATTGGTTGATTGGCTTGGCACAGATGTGTATTTTAATTGTATTGCCTGTATCGCACACGATAATCAAGTTACTCGATATAATAATTTAAATTATCGTTGACGACAGCGCTTTGAACATAAATATTTAACAGTTTTACGGTGATTAACAACATACATAATTTACTAAAATTAATTCTATTCTGTTTAGGTAACATGCGTGAAATGATGAAATAATCATTCGTTTGTGACATTATATCGAATCTAAAACTGTTTATTTACAATAACATCATTTGAATACCATAATAATTAATAAGTACATAAAATGCGAAAATCTAACATATTAAGTAGGTACAATAAAAGACATTATATATGGCTTTCCGAAAGATGTAGGAATAAATATACTTAAGTTCTGGACCAATTAAAAAGAAATATTGTCATTGGAACAATTTTATATGGATAGCAATTAAATGTACATTGTTATTATTCGTCAAGATAACTACTAGAGAATGGAAACAGAAATGCTACATATATATACAGGATGTCCACAAATGAATATCGGGGTTTTAATGCTTTATAAGATTTATTACATTATCCTTACAGTTATAAATGATATGTCAAATGAAAGAGCAACTCAAACAGTTTTGTTCGTTGGCACTAGTGCGCATGTGCGTGAAATGTTTCCACTGCGATCCACTAGAATGCGGTAGTAGCAAAGATGGCGACTAGTGAAGAGAAAGCGTTTTGTGTTTTACAGTTTGCAAAGACTGAATCTGTAGTTACTGTGCTGCGTGTGTTCCGCATTAAGTTCGGGCGTGATCCTCCAAGTGACAATAACATCCGTAGATGGTATCATCAGTTTGAAGATACAGGCTGCCTTTGTAAAGGGAAGAGCGCGGGACGACCACGAGTTAGCGAAGAGACTGTTGAGCGAGTGAGAGAGTCGTTCACTCGTAGCCCAAAGAAATCTGTTCGGAAGGCTAGTCGCGAATTAGAAATTTCTAAGTCGACTGTTTGGAAAGTTTTAAGGAAACGCTTGCAACTACGTCCTTACCGTTTACAGTTGTTACAGGCTCTAAAGCCTGCAGACCATGGTTTACGTGCCAAATTCGCTAACGAAATGTTGTTACATGACGATGAAGATTTTCTACATCATGTTGTCTTCAGTGATGAATCGACCTTTCACCTCAGTGGACATGTTAACACTCATAATGTGCGGATCTGGTGCTCAGAAAATCCTCAAGAGATCGTACAAGTGCAACGAGACTTCCCTAAAATCAATGTTTTTTGTGCCGTATTCCGGCGGAAAGTTTACGGACCTTTCTTTTTTGATGAACCTACTGTAACTGGTACTTCTTACCTTGATACACTAGAGCAATGGCTCTTCCCTCAGTTGGAACAATATGAACCAGAGAACTTCATTTTCCAGCAAGATGGTGCGCCACCTCACTGGCATAAGGAAGTACGCGGTTGGTTGAACGTAACTGTACCCGACCGCTGGATTGGCCGCAAGGGGCCCAATGACAGAGCTTGCTATGCGTGGCCTCCACATTCACCTGACCTAACGCCATGCGATTTCTACCTTTGGGGTTTCATCGAGGATCGTGTGTATGTGCCTCCGTTACCAGCCGACCTCCTTGAATTACGACAGAGGATTGAAGCAGCTGTTGCAACAGTTACTGAAGACCCACTGCTCAACGTTTGGGAAGAACTCGGCTACAGACTTGATGTGTGCCGTGTGACAAATGGTGCCCACATAGAACACTTGTAAGCTTGTATATAAAACTGTTTGAGTTGCTCTTTCATTTGACATATCATTGATAACTGTAAGGATAATGTAATAAATCTTATAAAGCATTAAAACCCCGATATTAATTTGTGGACACGCTGTATATATATATATATTTATATAACAGCGAACGTCTTCCATTAAAAACAAAAAGATTAACGTTTATGGTCCTAGCACTAAATACTGTTAGGACGATACATTTTGACATTTCCAGCATTTAAGGTAATTGAGATATAAGATTTTTATTACTTTGGCCTTTAATGGACTTCAGAAGCCAGGGTTAGGCTATTGTATAGTCGATATCATAATTAGTTGGTGCCCAGTGTGGTCCAAGACACATTAAAACTAACCACAACGCCTGCTAAACGGCATAGACCTAAACTAAAATTTAAAAATATATGACTAAGTAATATACAGAAGTTTATTAAACTTTATAAACAAAAAAAATTCAAATATAAAATTGACGGCATTGATTGTTTCGTTTTATATAAAGAGATTTTTTTTAAAAAAACCATGCACTGGCTAATCTGTCAGCCAGTTCAACATTGCACTGGAGATAAGAAACATTAAGTTAATATTCCAGTAAATAGGTAAAATGAATTGAAGGTTGAAACAAAATTTTCCAGCGGTCTGATTTCATACACTTAATAAAATACATCACACTATTTGATTCAATTATATTGGGTAAGAATGGAAAATTACCAAGACTGATAACACTGGTCGACGAAGTTTTCTTAACAATAAATCTTGTTAGTGAATCTAATGCATTTTCTCACACTGAATTGAGATATGTAGTAAGAATTTTTCCATCGAGTACAGTTTTTTTGTGACATCTAGTTTTTAAAATTTGATTTTAGCATTCTCTCTGACCCGTCATTGGAATCTTTACCGCAAATGTATCGATTTTATTCAAGCTGTATTTAAGTAAATTATGTTTAATATCATGCTGAAGCACCAAAACACATGACTCTGCAGGTTTATTCATGTTTTGACAACATTGTGAAGTGTCATTTTTGAGCTGACTGTGAGTTTGTTGGCACAAATATCATTGTAAGGCCTTCTTTCTTCATCATGCCACGAATGTGTGTAAATTATGCAGATAGTTTCTGCTACATTAGTGTGGAGCTGGCATTCAAATATTAGAGGCGAAATTTTGACTTTTAAAAAAGTGTTATGAACTTTACTTTGGCTTTCGAGTGGGTGTTTTTGATAAGTACTTGGATCCAAATGTACGTCAGACTGTTGACTGGGTGGAAAAATGGTACACATCATATGTAATTCCCATAATTTAGAGGGAACAGAAGGATTATAAAACTATTAATTCTTTTTCGTTTAATAAATATTAAAGGAATCACACCTAAATCAAAATATGCAGTTAAGTATCGGAATTTTTCATCTCCAATGAGGCCTGTCTTGCACAATGATGATTTCCCTGTTTCTGTAAATGCAGATAAAACTTTAACTCGTTACTGTAATTCTGACCTACCTCAGATTGAAAATGATTCAGATGATCATGATTATAAAAATAATCCCACAAGGCAATAGCTGTTCATGAGAACCATACATTCCCAATCAACAAAATCTTAATTACCTAGTTCGGGATTTAAACGTGTCTTAATAGCAAGCTGAAGTTTTAACTTCCAAACTCAATGGCTGGAATTTACTCAAAAAATATGTCAGAATATATTGTTATCATAGTGGCCATTGTGATTTTTAAGAATGCTTTTCTGTAGAAAATGGTATTGTGTTTTGCAGTGATATTTGTTCTGTTATGTAAACTATTGGGTGTCAACACCGGCCTGATGAGTGGCAATTGTTCATAGACTCATCTGAAGTTAGTTTTATAGCTGTCCTGCTACATATTGGCAATGACCTTCCATCAATACCTGCAACTCATGAACGCTGATATGAAAGAGATTTATGAAAATACAAAACTAGATTTAGTAACAATTCAATATGAAAAATACAAATGGTATATCTGTGGCGACTTAAAGATCATTGCTTATTGTTTGGTTTGCAGCTTGTGTTCACCAGTTTTTCTGTCTTTCTGTGAATGGGACAGCAGAGATATGAAGTCTCACTAAGTTATTAAATCATGGCCTAAATGTGAATCTCTAATCCCTCGCCAGAAAAAATGTGTCAAATATCCCTTAGTGAATCATAAAAAAATATATTTACCTCCATTGCATATTAAATGAGGTATAATGAAAATTTTTGTAAAGGTTATGGATTAACTTTCTGGTGGATTCTTGTACTTGAAATCGAAATTTCCCAAAGACGGTGATGCCTAAACAGAAGGAAGCAATTTTTATACGGTCATTAAAGGCTGATGAACATTTTGAAGGACCGTTAAAAACCACAAGAAGAAGCAGCCTGGCAGTCTTTCATAAAGGTATGCTGCAAATTCCTCGGAAACTATATTGCAGAAAACTATGGTGACATAAGTGGCTGATGTTCTACATTCTTATGAAGGTATGGGATGCAATATTTCCTTAAAAATTCTCTTCTTGGACTCTCACTTAAACTTCTTCCCAGAAAATCTTGGGGCTGTCAGTGATGATCGTTTTCATCAGTAAATTTCTACAATGGAAAACATGTAGCCTACCAAGGTCACTGAAGTTCTAATATGCTAGCTTACTTCTGTTGTACCAAGAAGAAAGATATTCAGGATACAAAATATTCCTCAAAACCACACTCTACCAGTTTCTAGGCAAGTTAAAAAGAGTTTAGAGTTAGAAAGTTAGTTACTGATTTTGTCACAAATCATTAATAATAGGTATTGAATTAACATCACAAAAAACTTCCTTCCTGATAGGAAAAACTAAATTGATATTTGAACTTAGCCTGAAAAATAGATCTAGAATCTTATCTCTTGTAAAAGAAAAAAAGATCATTGTTGTATAAAAGTATAATTCATCATATATAGGTTGTGGGTAACATTTATTTAAAATGTATAAAATTTTAGAGTTATAAATGAATAACCATTATTCAATAATCAATTACTATAGATAGAACAATTGATTTTATCATTTTTTATACAACTATCACAACACAAAAGACAAAATGACAAGCATTATGACAGCTGTTTCCAGTGTCCTCTTTTATAAAATGTAATATGGTTGCAATTATAGTAACAGTAAAGTTTAGAAAGTAAAATGGAAATATGAAATCACCTTATTCAGTTTAAATTAATGAACAGTAAAAAAGTTGAAAAGATTTTCATTTTACATCTATGATAAAAAATATACAATGTACAAATCTGATACCTACAAAAAATTGATCCAACCCCACTGATACAGTTAATATCATAAACCCTGGCAAATATCATCTAAGTATCGAATCTACCTCAGACCTTGTCAGAAGAGAATGGTTTCTAAAGAATATTATTAAGAAATTAGTTATACAGTTACTTTCAGAACTTATAAACATTATGTACATAACATAACACATTGCTAACAAATGTTCTCTAAAACTACTGCTATGGTAATACATCTTTTAAATAAAATAATTGACAATTTTTTCTACTCTAAAATTTTTCTCATGATGTCAGAATACAACTGTAAAGAAATAAGTCTTTCATTAATAGCAGATACCCAACAATAACTAACAACATTCCTAGAAATTACAGGAAACATAATTAAAATTAAAGAAAAGTATTTTATGATTCTACCAACAAAATTGTCCATGTCAATAAACTTTATCTCAATCATCACAGACAATTATCATAGAGGTTCAAACGAGAAAATGTGCCCAAACAAATTTAAAAATAAGGACCATTTATTTAATTTCTTTAGAGAT
>JARYHS010013258.1:0-37138 GCA_031002005.1 Vandiemenella viatica | reverse complement strand
TGATGCAGTAAACAGTCTCCCTCAGGTTCTTTCATAGTCCATGTTGTCAGGGTGTATGGATCAAGTGAGGAGGGGATTCTGTGTCCGTCACACTGACGCAGTATACAGTCTCCCTCGGGTTCTCTCATAGTCCATGCTGTCAGGGTGTTAGGATCAAGTAAGGAGGGGATTCTGAGTCCGTCACACTGACGCAGTAAACAGTCTTCCTCAGGTTCTCTCATAGTCCATGTTGTCAGGGTGTAAGGATCAAGTGAGGAGGGGATTCTGTGTCCGTCACACTGACGCAGTAAACAGTCTCCCTCGGGTTCTCTCATAGTCCATGCTGTCAGGGTGTTAGGATCAAGTAAGGAGGGGATTCTGAGTCCGTCACACTGACGCAGTAAACAGTCTCCCTCGGGTTCTCTCATAGTCCATGTTGTCAGGGTGTAAGGATCAAGTGAGGAGGGGATTCTGTGTCCGTCACACTGACGCAGTAAACAGTCTCCCTCGGGTTCTCTCATAGTCCATGCTGTCAGGGTGTTAGGATCAAGTAAGGAGGGGATTCTGAGTCCGTCACACTGACGCAGTAAACAGTCTTCCTCATGTTCTCTCATAGTCCATGTTGTCAGGGTGTAAGGATCAAGTGAGGAGGGGATTCTGAGTCCGTCACACTGACGCTGTAAACAGTCTCCCTCAGGTTCTCTCATAGTCCATGTTGTTAGGGTGTAAGGATCAAGTGAGGAGGGGATTCTGAGTCCGTCACACTGACGCAGTAAACAGTCTCCCTCAGGTTCTCTCATAGTCCATGTTGTCAGGGTGTTAGGATCAAGTAAGGAGGGGATTCTGCGTCCGTCACACTGACGCAGTAAACAGTGCCCCTCTGGTTCCCTCATCGTCCATGTTGTCAGGGTGTAAGTATCAAGCGAGGAGAGGATTCTGACCTCTACTTTTTTAAATATCACACAGTGCCAAAGTGAGCGCTAAAAATGCGTTGCCTTTATTCCTCATTGCTTCACGCGTCACTTTCCGACAAGGCATCAATCGAAGCCAAAAGCATGTTTGACAAATTTGGTTGATCTCAGGTTTGAGCGTTTGCGCTGTTGTTTGATGAAAACGTTATGTTTGACCAACAAATTTGTCAAATAAGTTTGATCGTCTACAGGCACCTTAAGTGAGATTCCTATGAATATCCTTGCGTAAAGCCAAGTTGTTGATTTGTAAACATGTTTCCTTTCTCTCAGACAATTCTAATCATCATGGATTGGAGATGAAGAAATGAGCATTTCCAACTGAAGTAAAACAGTTAGAACATGAAATCTTATCTGATGGTATCGGTACCCCATTATGAATAGAATTAGACAGGAAAATTTGAAAAATAGGTAGATTTTTCTATTGAAATTACCACAGAAAACATTTGGCAGCAGAAATGGAATAGCTGCTGAGAGTGTTCTTTCTAAGGCATACTGTACGTTATAGCTGAAACCTGGTAGAACACTGGACGAAGTACCAGAAGACTGTATATGTAATTAAAGAGCGGGCCATAAATTTGAAATTATTTCAGACATATGGCGGTGGGAATGTAAGTGAATAATGGACAAGGTAAGCTCCTACCACTTGTAATGTCCTGCCTCTGCCATCGTTGATTCATGGCTGTTTAATACATTTTAAGATATTTCAGATGACGCCCCGCGGTTGTGTGTGGTGGTGGAATTCTGGAGTGCAGCCAATTTGCCGGTGGAGCGGACAAAAGGGATGCTATCTTTGTTTGTTTTGCCTACAGTTAGACATAACGGTAAAGGAAGGTTTGCGTGTGCGGCCGCATGAGGACGAGAGAGGGTAGAGCGTTCAAAGACCCCCCTTGTTTGCTGTCCCGATCAGAGAGACAGTGTTCGGCTATTAGAAGCCAAGTTTTAACTGTATTTGTAGCTGGTGTTTGTTCTGATTCAGTGCAGAAAAACCACAGTGATTACTGATTACATTTTCGTCTGATGTGAGACGTCACATTTTTACACATGTGCCGCGAGCGTTTCTGTTTGATGAAGTAAACCTAAAGAGTTTTTCGACGCAGAGAACCGTCGCTGTCGTCACCAACTACAAAACTGATAAGTGACAATTCTTTTTTCATATGAACCTTTTCGCCCAATTTTATGCCATATTGAACAATCATCGAGCTGACGGACAAAATCGAGTCTCATGTTTCCCTAGTCGGAAATGTTTCAAGCCATGGGCATACCCACCAAGGAATAGGGCGGGAGCAGCTCAGCTGCCCCCCCCCCCCCCCAGAAGAAAAACAAAATTGACGGTCAGGGGGAAAATACCTTACCCTCCCTCCTCCAGTTCAGGATAAGCCCTTGGTAAATATTGAAAGACTAAAAAGAAAACTGTTTAACGCTGATTGAATAATGATATAGTAGTAAGTATTATATAATTATGATATTGCTGTTACTGAGATACAACTTAACACATGCATTAATTACGCAAATAAAATCAGTGTTGATGTAATATCCAAGTGCTCCATCGTAGATAAATCGTACACATTATGTGATTTTATGAAAGAACATCGCGAAATATTGACAAAGTTATTGAAAAATTTGCTGAGAATCCAAGATGATTAATATTTACATAAAAAATACTTGTATTGGGGGCTTGTCAGGTGGGAAGATGGTGAAACTTTCATAGTCCTCTTTTTAATATCAAATGAAAACCCTGAGCTGATAATTTATTTGGTACTTGTACTGGCGTACAGGCTGAGGCTTATTTATTTTTAACACTAACACATGGAATCTGAAATCTATGGTCACGCCGAGCCTCGCTTTACAAATGCTAACATTTATACTATTATAAGTCTGTAAGCAAGCTGTGGGTGTCTCTTTATTTAAACAGGAGCCGCGTTAAAACTATGACAGTAATTTGGACGGGGTTTTCAAATTTTTAGAACTAATGGTGCGAGTCAAAATTTGCGAAAATAGCTAATGACTTATATGTACCACGGGAAGGAGCAAGCAATTAAAAACCTTTATATTTAGAAAATTATGGGCTGCTGATCATTATGCACTTCAGACGCGTACTCCTTTCACAAAAAAAATCTGACAAAACTTTGGATTCAGTTCTATTTTATTTTTTTACTTTTCTTACTCAGTTCTCTGGACCGCAGTGCTTAAAATAAACGGAATACGCGAATTAAAAGTAATAAGCATTTACTTGCATCGCAGCAGATAAGTTACCATGCGAAATGCGTTAGATTACTAATGTGGTGGACATATATTATTTGTGGTCTACAGTTAAATAGTTTGTCTCAGGAACAATGTGTCTACGTGATCGCTGAACATTAATAAGCCAATACTTCTTCCTTATGTATAAGAAAATCCGTTTTTTTTTCTAGAAGAAAGATGTCTGAAAAACGGCTATCAACAGGTAACAATACATTTTTTTTCCCACAATGACTTGAGCAGAACTTTCTATATTTCTATGTACACACTTTGACATTGATGTCAGATTGTGCAAAATAATAGTGATAGAATTTTTCAGCGGTGGCCAAATTTATTGTCAAAGTGTGTACTTTACTTGATTAATATTTATTTTGTGGCTATAAAGTGCAAATATTCGTCAGTAATATCGCCCAAGCAACGTGTTTACAAATTTTGTCTGCTCTTCAAACCACGGCCAGTAAAATAAACTTATTTCAATTAAATAAGTTTCCCGGTAACCTTAAACCTTATGTTTTGCCATAACAATCAACAAGTCTCAGGGCCAGACACTGGGAACCTTAGGAATTGGTCTTTGGACACCATGTTTCTCCCACGCCAGCTATACGCTGCTGGCTCCAGTGTGATGGGTAGGTCTTGTGCACCAAACAATCAAACTAGAAATGTGGTCTACACAGAGGCATTGTAGTAAGCGACCTACCAAGTAAGGTAAAGGTAGCATCTTATTTCTCTTAAACATTGCTTCACTTACTTATATAGCAAAAAAAACATTTCTAAACAATAACTTCTCATTCTTCGAACAATAATTACAAAAAAGAGTTAGTATTGTTAATTTTTCAGGTAGCCTTTCTACTATTTAATTAATTAGATAACATTAAAATATGAATGAAACAATCTCTTGGATACCAGTTTGAAAACCGAACCTAAGGTAATAACTAATACAAAGGAAACTTATCAGAAGACATTTACCACTCATGCCGCTCCACGTTAATAAGTGGTAATAGAATAAAATCGGTTAAGAATTTTTACACATACCAAAGCACATGCGCGTGAAGCAGCGGGCAAATGCTAGTTAATAATAAAACAACATTTAAGCACTATCACATTACTAAGTGATCATAAAACAAATTCAATACAAGAGCTTTATACTTGGTTTGAATAAAAGTTTCCCTTAATAACAATCAGGAATTAATTTAAAAAATCAAATACAATACTAACATGAACTATGTTAGGTTGGAAATACTAGGTGCCAGGATAATTTAAATTATGCACCAAGAGTGCCTATATGAAAGTTCCTGAAATCTGTATCTACTAGCTCAGTACTTGCCGGAGGCGAGAACTCCCAGTCATTCAAAGTTTACTTTGAAACGTCGTTACTGGGTTGTGCCCAATGACTGCATGTAAGTATCACACTGCACTGTTCCTAGAATTATTACTGAGATGGCAATAGGAGTCAGTCAACGGCGAAAATAGTATAGCACATTAGCTGTTGCGGACAGGGCACTACGTCCTTCAAGCAACGTACTGACTGATTGCCACGCGGCCTCACTGCCAGAATACGCTTGTTTCGAACCCTCAGAATCTATGCCAAGGCAGAACCTTGGAAGATGCACTCCTTCCACTCTCAAGACTGGACGACATATGCTTCTCTAGCGTCCGCAGTAAACATTCCTCTCCGCCACTCGTGGTAGCCACGCCTCTCTCCCAGGACGCAATTTTAATATAGAGAGAAATTCATGGAAATTACAATTAGGCGGAAAATTGTCCGCCGTTGATTGGCTCCACTATTAGGTACCTCCTACACAACCTATGACGATTGGCCAACGTTGTCTTTTAGATATCCGTGCGAATTCGGACGGCCTCAGGCATATTCGACAAATATGACCACCAGAAACATTCGCTTGAGGACAAGAGGTCACCGAACGTCCATTCACCTTGGTAAGGCATTTTCCCAGAGCTAAGGGAAGCTATCATTATCCCTGGCTGTCGCGCCTACGTGACTGCTACCTGACTTTGAGTGGTCCCAGGGATGCTGGCTGGAGAGACTTTTGGACATTTATATGTTAAATATAAAAATGTACGGAATGACCCATTTTCGTCACTCCGTTACAAACAACAACTCAGTTACTACATAGTTGGTCCTTGGATTAAGTGGTTAATCAGTAATAAAAGTTTTTTTTTCATTTTGTAAGAGATAGTCATCTTTCAATCCCCCACACCACTTCCTCGAAACCAATTCAATTTCCCTCCCCCAGTTCAAATCTTGCCCCCTGTTCCGATCCTGGATACGCCCTTGTTTTAAGCACTGGTAGAATGTCATTTATGGCTGAATTCCGTATTTTGTAATCCTAATTTAAATTTTCCGGGATTCATTTCCATGTATTTCTCTGAATGGTAAAATTGTTATAAAGTCAATAGTATGTCAGCAATCGCTTCATTCATTCTTTTGTAATTGGAGTGTGTAAACTTAATTTCCACTTAGTCATGCGATATAAAACATCCATAATTGATTTAAACAAAAGAATCTCATGCAGAGAAGAGAACCTGAATGTCTTTAGTAATCCATTCACCTTCATAAAGGCCTATGACATTTCACACTATACACCAAATCATGAAAAAGTCTAGGAAGATATGAACAGAAATTGCCATTGGATGTAAACTGTATCGGAATTAACAACACAAATAAATAATAAATCAGTTCAGAATGGAATTTCAACGAAACAGGATATCTAAACATTTACACTAATTAATGCCTTTGGTCATGTTAGTTGAAACACTTACACAGAAAAACTTTGTCAGTTACAGGTAACATTAGAGTATCTTACCATACCATTTGCAGCGAATAGAAAATAGTTGATAAGTAACAGCGGTAGTATCACTTGGTCTGAACAAATTCCACTAAAAACGACCAAATGGTTTTGAAATTATTAACTCGAATAGGAGTTTCTTTTTAATTTTCTATTTATGAATTATTTTATTCAGTAGTATTATAATACCTATCTGAGCTACTAGTTACAATTTTTTATTTATTTGTAATTTAATTTATTCTTATTTATTTATTGCATTCATCAACAGGCTAATTTTCCATTCTCTTTGGATCAATCGACGATGGAAATTCTATATAAGGTATCACTGTTAGTTAAAGATATCAATGTAGCGAAAACTTCTTTGTTTCTGAATTTTACAGTATTGTGTGGTTACAAAATCTTTCCTAGGATGATACTACTATTATATTAATTATTTTTTTACATATTTTATTTATCCAGTTACTGATTTTTACTCCTATCGACCAGTATTATAACGCCTTATGCATTAACTCCTTGTTAGATAGAAACATCGCTGGTTCTGTAAAGCTACCTGGAAAAACACGGAGAATTGTGATTTTTATTCCCTTCGTTTTGGATTATTTTGTAGTGTAAGAGTTTGGAATTCCTTCACCATTCAGAATTCGAAATAAGAAGGCTGTATCTTCTGCTTAGCGGTAGTAAAGGTAATGAAGTAATGCGGATCATTTTATTAAGATTACAATCTTTTGCAATTGTTTCTATACGATTACCGTTAGCCCTTCGGAAATGGGATAGAAAAATAAATGTTGTATTTTACTAACCAACTGTATAGTATTTGATCTAATATGATTGGTTTATTTACAGAACGCGAATGCCGTATGCATTCTTTAGGCAGGATAAAAGTTTTCATTGAAAGCAGCTGTATTAGTGGAGGTTGTAAATTTTATTTCTTGGTACAGCTTGTGGAGATTAATATTTATTATTCTTTTGCATTGCATGTTACTGGTATCAGTAATTCATGCATTTGAATATTTTCCACTTTTATTGCGCCTTTACCAACGACACTAATTCAATTTCACGATACGACGAACTAAGAGAGTTTCAGTATTTAAGGTGGTTACACATTTTTTCACCCACCAAAAAATGTTATCAACCTCTTTATTAACAGCTTCGTTATAATGTCTTCTTCACGTTTCCCATATAGACTTTAGAGAAAAAAGCCGCCATAAATGAAATATGAGGCGTCTACACAATTGTGAAATATTGGCACTCAAAAAATACCACAAATATTGTCTGGACTGGGAAAATATGAACATTTTTTTTTTTTCCCCTAGCGGTTGTGGCGGGGTTAAAATGCGGCCTGAATCAGAAAAAAATCGTAATATCCACACTTAAAATTCCTGTTGCGATCTCCATCTTGAACTGCCGTATTTGCATCCATCACAACCAATCGATCCTCTCTGTAGATTCAACACTGTGCGGCATGTCTTTTAATCTAGTAACTTATCACTGCTCCGAGAGAAGCTGAAATACCAAGAACATATTACAATGTTGTCAATTCCCAACATTCACGAGATCTGTATTCTTTTTTCTGTAATTTTTATCCAGAACTTTGAAAATTTAACTTTCTATCACAGGATTATATAGAAAACAGAACTTCTTCAGCCAGGTGTTGATCTATTGTATTGTACATAGATGGAAAATTAGGTTAGTTTACATGATATACGATAATGTTCGTAAAGGCATAGGCACCTAACTGTGCTGCAATTGGCGCTTGCTAGAGGCTTCAGTCAAACATAGGAGAGAATAGTTTAATCATCTTGCCAATTTATGGATAAATCATTTATATTGAAGGTAGTTTAAGTGAAATTGTGGCTGGCCACATTATAAGTTACATAATGAAAGCTAATGAGGATTTAAGCCGGTAAATTGAAAGGAAACAGTATTGTATTATTATCCAGGATATCCTGGTTTAAAATCCCAAAGGGTAATTTTATTTCCGAAGTGACAGAGTTTCAACTTCTTTCGCAGCCCCACTCTGTAATTGTTACATTAACAAACCTGGTAATCGTACAGGATATGGGAGGCACGAACTTTATAAAACTCTATGTGTGGGGCAAAGCACTTTATGGCCGCGAAGCGTGGACTTTAGGAATAACAGAAAGAAGTAAAATTGAAGCATTTAAAACGTGGTGCTATACGAGAATGCTAAAAATTAAGTGGACGGATAAAGTACGAAACGAACGAGTTTTGGAAATGATTGGCGAGGAAAGAAGTTTGTGGAAGAGTCTTACAGAAAGAAGAGACAGGATGGTAGCTTATATTTTGAGACATGCAGGATTTGTTAACTTTCAAATGGAGGGAACAGTTGAAGATAAGAAATGCAGATGAAGACAGTGATTAGAATATAAGAAGCAAATAATTCAGGACGTGGGTTGTAAGGGGTATGTTGAGATGAAAAGGTTAGCGCAATATAGGAAGGGATGGAGGATTGCGTCAAACCAGTCGAGATACTGATGACAAAAAATGGAATTATTGTGAATACGTTCTTAAGTTTCTAAAAAAATGTACACGAAACATGTACAGCAGGACTAATGTGGCCCTAAATATTTGATGATGTGCAGTAAGTAGTAAATGTTAGTATAGATCTTTGATTGATCTTAGCGTTATCAGTATGTGAGTTTTGTGTGTAAGCCGACATCTTCATTAAAAAAAAAAGCAGTTTTAGATCATGCTATTATTACTAATACATAGTTGTTTGATTTCATTTCAAGTATTATTAATCCTAAGAGAGGAATTTGAAATGGCACTTGGTAGATTAAAGAATAATAAGGCACAGGGTATCGATAATCTGAAAGCGGAACTCCTGAAAAAAGTGGTCCTGTAATGAAAGAAAGATTATTCCAGCTATTACAGGATATTTATAAGGAAGGAAAAATACTCTCAGACTTTGAGAAAAATGTAATCATTCCCTTACCAAAGAAGCTAGGTGCTAAAAAATGTGAGAAATATCGAACAATAAGCTTAGTAGCGCATGCATCAAAAATTATCACCAATGTAGTATTACAAAGAATGGAAAAACAAGTAGAAGATGTTTCTAACAGAAGACCAGTTCGGTTTCAGGAAGAAGAGAGGTACAAGGGAAGAAATTCTTGCACTGAGGCTAATATTAGAAAAGAAAATAGAGAAAGGCAAAAAAAAACGTATTTAGGTTTCATAGATATTGAAAAAGCATTTGATAATGTTAAATGGGGGAAGATGTTTGAGATCCTCAGAAAAATAGGTATACAATACAGAGAGAGGCGGCTAACATGGAATCTTTACAAAAATGAAACGGCTGTTATAAAAATTGGAAATAAACAAGAGGAAGCAGCAATACATAAAGGAGTCAGACAAGACTGTGCCCTGTCTCCCTTAATTTTCAGTGCCTATATTCAAGACTCCCTGGATAAGATCAGAGACGAAATTGATGTTGGGATAAAGATACAGGGAAAACTAATAAATATGATTCGATTTGCAGATGACATTGTGATAGTAAAAGAAATTGAAGAGGATCTTAAGAAAATTTTGGAAAGAATGGGGAAGGAGTACAATATGAAAATTAATAACGTGAAGACAAAAGTCATGGTATGGTATGTGGGAAAGATAAAATCTCAAAAATTAAAATTAATGGTGAAGCATTGGAGGATGTGCTAGAATTCTGCTACCTAGGAAGCAATATCACAAATGATGGAAGATGCAAGAATGATATAAAATGCAGGATAGCTCAAGCAAAAATAGCGTTCAACAGAAAAAAAAACGAATTTTTACAACAAATAATATCAGCTGGACAACGAGGAAAAGACTATTAAAGGCTTATGTCTGGAGCATTGCCCTGTATGGATGTGAAACCTGGACAGTTGGTACAGAAGAGAAAAAAAGATTAGTATCGTTTGAGCAATGGTGCTACAGACGAATGTTAAAAATTAGCTGGAGGGACAAGATTACTAATGAGGAAATTTTTGAGAAAGCGGGAGAGTATAACTCTTCATGGAAAAGTATAAAAACGCAGAGGACAACATTAATTGGACATATCTTAAGACATGAGAGCTTATTAAAAACAATACTGGAGGGAATGGTAGAAGGAAAAATATATCGAGGAGACCACGTTTAGAATACATCCAGCAGAGAAGGGCAGAGAATAGAGCTGATGGAAGACTGCAGCACACCAATCCCAGGATTGACTACCGCAGAAGAAGAATATAGAACTATCGGCGCAGTCTTTATGCACAGTGTGTACTTCGCTCACAATTTAAAATTGCAATCTCAAAATCTTTTGTGTACAATAAAACCAGTAAAATAAAATGTAACTACTTCTGAAGATATGGATCTAAAGGAGACAGAAGAAAAAACAGAAAATTCCGACACCGACTGAACTAGTGTTGGTAGTGCTGATACTAGTGAATGTGGTACTGACCAAGAGGATGGATAAAAAAATATGTTAGCTATATAGATATATTTATGAATCATTATGTAAGACATTATATGATTTAGTAAGATTTAAAACACACATGTAAAATTTAATTTCCGCTAATAAAACTATAATTTAATCATATACAGTATATTGTTTTCTGAAGAAGAAAAAACAAATTTAGAAAACTAACAGGGTGCTAGGATTTTTTTCACAAATCTGAAAAAAATATTTAGTTTTTTTTTCAATGTGCAACACTATCAATACATCTTTCTCTTTAACCATTTTTAACTTCACGCACTACTAATGGCACAAAACACACTTGCTCCCTGCTCCAAGGCGACTGAGCCGAAATTGTTCCAATCGCTGCAACCGCGCTACGCACGTCTAATGTTGCAACTTGGAAAAATATTTTTTTTTTCAGCTGAAAATAAAAATATAAAAGAAACATAGCACCCTGGTTTTTTTCTATTTTTTTTTCAGAAAACAATAAATTTGATAAATTATAGTTTTATTTACAGAACTTACATTTTACATGCATGTTTTAAATCTTACTGAATCATATAATATCTTATATAATGATTCATAAATGTATCTATATAGCTAACATATTTTTTAATTCATCCTCTTGGTCAGTACCACATTGACTAGTATCAGCACCCCCACAACTAGTTCGGTCGGTGTCGGAATTTTCTGTTTCTTCTTCTTCTGGTTCCTCTAGATCCATAACTTCAGAAATAGTTACATTTTCTTTTACTGGTTGTTCTTGTATTGTATGCAAAAAGATTTAGAGATTGCAATTTTAACTTGTGAGCAAGGTACACAATGTGCATAAAGACTGTGCTGATAATTCTGTTTTACGGTCTTTTAAGTTTGAATTCAAATCTATTATCGTACAAAGTAGGAACTTTATTTCTTTTTCAATCGTTGGTTTACACCAACAGTTGCAAGGAAACCATTCATAATTACGGTACTGACAATTTAATGACTCAGTATCACTATACGCCGGAACAAGTATACGAATATAAGGAATGCACAATAAGTAATAAAAAGAGGCAAAAAAACCGTAGATAAATTTAAAATTCTAATTTTTTGATAAGATCCGTAGGTCTACAGATAAATTCGTAGGTTTGGCAGCACTAGTTGAAATAGCGAGTAAGAATCCAAACAATGGGGAACGGGGATTCCTTTTCACGCAACCAAGCCTGTTTGGGAACTCCCGTTCGTAAAAAAAAAACTTCATGTTGCCAATATTTTCGTAATTTTCTTTTCTGCTGAACCAGAAAAGTATAGTAGATTTAAAAATTAAGATAAGTACTTAGTATAAACTCCAAAACAGTCATATTGAACGAAAAATGCCTTACAAATTTGAGTTTTGGTAGTTACGAAAAAAAACGTGTCCCAGAAAAAAACGTGTCCCAGAAAAAGCGTGTTTTTTCATAGTTTTTTTATAATGTTTTTTTTCTCAAGTTAAAAAAAAAAGTTTTTTACAACACTACGCAAGTCTCAATTTGCTCCCTGTTTGCGGGGAATTTTTTGGCTGGCTCTGGCGATCTCCAGATATCGGGAGCAGCACATCCAATCTGCAGGGCCCCTGCCGGATTGCCGCTGCAGATTGCAGCCTATGTTTCTAATTAGCTGTTAACACTACAGATGTTTTATAGTTTATAATTGTTATTAAAACACAAGTTTTATTCTGCCTTAAAAGACGTTGAAAAGAATGGTCAGAACGAGGCAGATACTTATGGAATCGTAGTAGATTTCATGCAAAATCTCCCTTTACATTACCAGTGCAGGAAAAAATATTCTGAATCATATGGTTTTACAACACTATATTTGGCCCTTCCCTGATAAATAAAGTAACAATCAAGCAATATTTTCCAGTGAGGGGTCACAGTTTTCTCCCATGTGATCATATCTTTACTGTTTTCAAGAGACTATTAAAAAGAGTTGACAGAATCTATACACCTGATGAATATTCAAAAATTATTACTGAATCGTCTGCAAATGAAGGGAAAATTGAAACAGTGTTTTTTGGGAGACAATGACAGCAACCTAGAGTTTAACAAGTGGTGGCCCGAGCACTTTAAAAAGTATGTGCTCCCAAGTGAAGCTCGGAATCAAAAAACGTTGGGAAAGAAGGAACGACAGTGCGAGTAGTTTAAAATTTTACTGCTATTATGAAATGAATGAGGGAGTCCGTTTAGTTTATGATAAAATTGGAGAAATAATAATAATAAAAACTTTCAGTTGTTGCGGAGCATCTCAGGTATTGAACTTCCTAACGCAAAAACTTTTGCAGCCATGAATCCCATCAATGCCAAAAGAAGGATGACGTTAAGAAAGTGCTACAATATGTTCCTGAAGAATATGTCATTTTCTATGATGCAATAATGTGGCCATATGCCGAGAATGATACTGATAATGATTAGTTACGTAAAGTAAAATATGTAAGCTGGTGGATTTTGTGCAAAACTACAGAATTTCAATGGTAAATTAAATGTAATTTCATATAACTTTTTCAACTTTTAGTTTACATGTACTGTTCAAACAAAATATCCATACATAATAAACAAAACGTGAAAAAAGTAATATTTTTTTTCCCCCTTGGTTTATTGTTAAAAGGGCAAATGTCCGGGTTACTTAAAAATCTATAGAAAGCACATAATGTACACAATAAATTCCAAATGTACCTCAAAAGTGTATTATATGTTACTTCATCAGTTGCAGTAAAAATATTTTTTTTAAATAAATTTTAATAGAATTATTGTGTTTTCCCGTAAACTTCATGAAAATTGACATGTGCCCTTGTCCAGCCCGATCTGGTTAGTACCGCAGTGGAGTGTCCAAACAGAAATGCAGATCAGCAAAAAATTCGACTTTCAGTAACGATTGCGAAAAAATTCTAAGAAAGAATACTTAACTTGCGAAACAAGGTGATGTGCTTTTTGATTCAAAACATTTGTTTGTCTAGTTAAAAAAAAAAAAAAAATAGAAACTGTTTCGGCCGTGCAAAGTAAAATGTTGTTGCTGACTAGTTTCCGTTCTATTTGTTCCCGTAAAAACTTTCAGGCCAGGATTTAGTGAGACCATGTCGGGGTCTTTAGAGTGATTAGGACGGCGCGGCAGTGACACAAAGAGAACAGGCATTGGCCGCAGATTTCACAGATTTTAGGTTGGCCGCAAATTTCACTAGTCGCAGTTTTCACATATCCGTAGCGTTCACCTTCTTTCTTTTTTGCTCGTTTCAAGGGGTTTTTTACAAATTTATTGTCATCATAGAGAACCGGGAAGAAAATATTGTTTTTTATGTTCTTTTATGTTTATCTGAAATATGAATATCAATAATAAATTAATAAGAAAAAATCGTTTGAGGAGGTTATTTATTGAATTGAATGAAACTGGATTGATCAGGAATATCTCAGAAACAAGAACATAAAGGAGGCATACAGAAAGTAATTTAGCTATGAATAAATAATCCAAAGGCTTCAGGCTATCACCACTTATCATGTAAGACAAGTTAATTTCTAGTTTGGTCTTACATGGAATCGCACCACTTATCAGTGTATCTTTTTCAAACGTTGGGAAGCAACCACTTAAGTAATTTATCAAACTTACCTTCAGTTAGAAGCTGAATATTTCTGTAAGCTAGTGGATCCTAGTTCTGTCTGAAGAAACTCAGAGATTCCACTTTTTCTCTTCGTCTAATCTAGTGGCGGATACAGTTAAAAAAAAAAAAAAATCATATTCTGGTAGCTCAGTGCCTAAGCGCTTGCTTTCAAAACGTTCGCTGCTACTGCCCCGGACACATATCCCGGCAGGCGCAGGAATTTTGAGAGTTGTGTTTGATCATATGAGCTATGCCAGGACGCTCCGTGGTTCGGATTCCACTTTAAACTGTAGGTCCTAGAGGAAAGGAACTGGCCGTCCTACCTCTGACACAATGGCTTAGTATGCCTCATTCGGGAGGATCCAACCAACCTTCGGGTTGTGGACTAAGTTAAGTTTTAAGTTAGTCAACTTAGCATTAGCCGAACGAATCAATCGTTTCAGAACTATACGGCGTGATTTGTACAACATCATAACCAACTAATAAGGTTGATACAATACTCCGCTAGCCACAACCTAATGGCTAAAAATCAGTAGCTTTTTTCTTTCGCCGCGATTAGCAGAAGCAACAAAATTCGCCTAGTTTGACTTTAAGGTCATTTGTCATTCCAATGGGGACGTTAAGCTGGCGGCTTCCTTGCTGTTTGGCGCAGAGTAGGGTCGGCATCGTTTTCGTACTTTCCCCTCATTCGTCTTAGCATACAACAAGTCCACTAAAACTGCAAACATCTACGAGTGCGCATTAACAAGTAGACAGTTCTAGTTCATCGCGTTTCGAACAGAATTGTAGTTCATTAATTTCAGTGAGAGAATACGACTAACGCTAATTACGAAGACTACGGTGAAATGCCAAACAATATCAGCCGTCATAAAACACGTTAAAGCCTCGTTCACATCTACAGACACGTACCGGCACAGACAAAAAAATACCGGGTATGAAATAAAATTTCAGGAAACGAGGCTACTGTGGAGAGAAGACCAGTGGTGGCCCCGACGGGTGAAAGAGGCAGCAGAATTTAAAAAAAAATACCAACAACATCAACGAAGGTAGCGGCCTTTTACTCTGCGATGCTTGGCGATCGTTGCTATGTCAACATAAACAGTATCTCTGACGAAGGCTGGAGGATACCAGCCGAAAGCTCAGGTAATGAAATAAACAACGCGGCATAACCAGAAAGTCAATTAATCATGAAAAAAAAACATGATTACATACATTATATACAGGAGTATTCACATCTACCGCGCGTGAACGGAGCGTGTCCGTGCAGACACGTGCCGGCACCGGACAGCATTGTCGGAAAGAATGTTCTGTCTGTGCCGGCACGTGTCTGAGCATGTCGGAGTGGCTGTGGGGTTAACATGAACACGACGACGTAACAGCACAGACAGCGTACTACGTGATCTAATAATAAGAAAAAGAAAAATTAATTGAATTAGTTACAGAATATAAATTTTGTATACGACTTGAGTGAAAAAAAAAAATATAGTGACAGTAAACGAAAAGATGACGCATGGAAGGAAAAAGCAAAAAAGCTCCAAGTACAAGGTAAGCACTGAGCAGGTATTTATTTATGCAAATAATTATTAAAATTTGTTTCCATTGTTTCTGCAGATGACTCAAAATACAAAGAAAATTAGTCTCGGACATCAAAAGCGGTAGATTGACTCTCCCGCCTTACATTGGTAATTTACTCAAATTACTAATGGCTGTATTTTCACCTACATGTGTATGGATATATTTTATGAAGTTGTGTAGAATGCATGTAGTCTAATATTAGTCTATTTCAATCTACAAGATTGTCTGCCACCTGTCATTAAAATTGTGTAATAAAACAGCGCTATGGCCTAACCATGGGCAAAATTTCTCAGCTATGTATTGTCAGTACACAATGTCAACCAATCAGAACGGATTTTTTTAAATTTAATTACTTATGACAGTGTACCTCGTCGGCCTCGAAGTCCTAATAGGCGGGAAATAATTGGAAGCAATGTACAGGAAGGAATTCGGCTATTGTCTGTTTAGCTAATGGAACCATTACGGCTCTACTCGAACCCACGTCCTCCTGAATGCGAGGTCACCACGTAGAGGGACCTGAAGGCCATCAAATTTATCAGTCAAACTTCAAGATTTCATCAAACGATAGTGCAAACGGTGAAGCCAAACATCAAACAAATTTGTCAACCTTGCTTGTAATTTCCTAATTGGGACGTGACGTGTGCCGTAATAAGCTATAAAGGTATAAAGCACTTTTGGTGTTGACTCATGCACCGTGTATTAAGAAAAAGGAGTAGACTTTGGTCTTGATTCAGTTAATGAATGAAATTAAGAGAAAAATTTACCCATGAAAATTTATTACGGGAAATATTAAGCATAGAACCGGATGATTAGTTTAACTTACTGAGCATGGAATAAATTTTTTGAAGAATTACTACAATTTCTGCGTCCTCGCATTGAATAAATGAGCAAATCTGTACAAGCTACTTAAAGGTTATCAATAACCTAGAGACCCTAATTCTGATTATTCAAAATTTACTTCAGACACGTATATTATTTGACAAACGCGTCAAAAAATGCTGCAGAAGATTAAATAATTTGACAAACACGTAAAACTTTACAAACAATTTGACCGTCTGCAGGCCCCTTAATGTCACCATTGTCCATCTGCACTGTTGTTAATAATCAAAGAACACGGGCAAGACTTCGCTACAGGATAAAATGCGGAAAAACCGAACAGTCATCCGCTATAGCAGCGGTTCCTTTTTTTTTTTTTTTTTGGCCATGGATCCCTAATTGATCATACATTTTTTGGCGGATCGGCATTTTATAAGCGTAAGCTGAAATCCCAGTCTGGCATCGGTAAGTCATCACAAACGGAAGCAGAACCATGATAGCCTTCTCACGGCGCGGTTATGACTCTTATCAACGAATATTTTATTAAATTCTCGGATGGAACACGGAACCCTCGTGGCCCTTCCACGGAACCCCAGGGTTCCGCGGAATACTATTTGGGAACCACTGCACTATACTACAGGATTGCTGTGGAATCCTAGATGGTGCATATATACCGCAGTACATCTAGTTACTGATCTCTAGCAATATCAGCTGGTCACCAACATAGTTCCGTTTCATCTGACCGCTGAGACGCTGCGTCAATTAACTTTCGACTCTGCGGCATGGTCACCAACAGTTGAGCGCAAAATACACTGTGGATAAGTTGATACTGCAATACCACGATATTTCGTTCACTCTTAGCAAAATTTACATTCTTAAGCTTATTTCTATTTAAATACTCAATTTCTCAGAAGATGACGGTTATATTACATTATAATAGCCACATTTTAAATGCGATTGAAAAGCACATAACGAGAAGAGTAACTATTGTACAACTACGTTCTCGCGGAGAAAATCTTCATTACAACTTCCCCAACAAACAGCTAGCGTCAAACAAAAACAAACAGATATATCAGTCATGTTGCTGACAAACTGCACGTTACTGTAAATTTTATAACTGCTAAGCGCGAATACAGCACAAAACAAACAGACGTCACACTAACCTATCAAACCATTACTTGGTGTAGTCTGCCACTGAACAACGATTTCTTCCTTGCAGTTTTACACCTCGTCGACGTCGAGGTTGTTAGAGGCTTGAAATGACTGGGGGCAATGAACAGGAAGGAATTCAGCCGTGGTCTTTTGAATGAACCATCCCGTCATTCACCTGAAGTGATTTCTAGAACCCACGGAAAACCAAAATCTGGATGGCTGGATGGGATTCGACCCACGTCCCCCTGAATGCGCGGTCTGAGTGTTACCACTCAACCAATAAATAATAACGAAAGCACTGTGACCACTACACTAAAAATAAAATCATAGTGCATCCACACATTAATTAATTAGATAATTCCATTTAATTCCAAATAAGCTTATGCTGCAATAACGTTTTTCACTAAACTCATAGTTGCAAATTTCATTATTTTTATTTCTTAATCTAAAATTCTTTATTTTTTTGCTCTATGCGAGTTTTAAATTTTTCCTTGATTATTGTAAATTGTTCAGCACTTAGGTTAGAAATTTATTCCACCCTTTCCCCCCTTCCCCAAAAAAGAACATTTTCCCTCTTCCTTGTGCCTGAAATCGTGTGCCAGCTTGTAGTCATGGTCATCTCTTTCAGTCTCCTGATTCTCCTACCAATACCCAACAGGCTTCATCGACAATAGGCCTTAGGCCGGTCGTCCACTGGAACTGAATTTCGTCCGAATAACGCCCTCTTTGACGGCCGAGCAGTTCGTCCGTTTAGCCTTGTCCACTGCAGCCGAATAACGTCCTGCCCCTAAATTATTTTGAAATTCAACCTCGCATTTTAAAGCAATTTTCTAACCAAAAAGTTTATTCCATAGAATTTAATATCGCTCTGAACAATTATAGAATAAAAAGAATGCGAAATTGAGAGTTACGTCCATGTTACCAATTTCGTAAAAATCAATATTTCAATTTCAAAAATAAATGAACATACAAGAAAAAAAAATGTGTTCGTGATGCGGGCTTACACGATGCAGCTTGTGCCTAAATACAGTTCTGACAACAGTGATATCTCAGTATCGTTTATGATATTCCAATACGAAATTCAAATAAATGTCTTTACAAAATTTTTAATAAATTAACTATTAGGCCTATAACTGCATAGACTCACTTGCAATAAGTGTCCTTTCCGTAGATATGTTTATTAACATATAGTGACTGAGCGCCACCACAGTAACAGTAAAGTTTGAAAAAATATAAATCAAGATCAAATAAAAGATAAAAAAAATTAAGACTTGTTTATTAGGAGCGCAACGTGTGTGTGCCACTCGGCCGAATATGTCCGACTAATCCCCTTGCAATGGGATCCGTCCGTGACTCGGCCGTATTCCAGAAGGTCGTGTCCACTGGACACGCGTGTTAATGCCTTTACCTGTTTCGGGATTAGTCGGTCACATTCGGCCGTATACGGCCGAACAGTCGGTCGGACGAATTCGGTGCCATCGGACGACCGGCCTGAAACAGACGAGGCGGCGCCGCGTGTAGTCGCGGGGAAACCATGCGCCGGCCGCGCGGCGTCGTCCGTTTAGCCGCAGTAAATTACATCTGACCGCGCGTCGACTCGACCGCCGCGCGGCAAAAGCCGCCTATACTACGTTCGCTCTCATCTGGCGCGTCAAGGTCATGTGCCCCTCGTCCCGCGCCTCACCTCACCACCCCCTCCAGTTGCCTTCCCCTCCGAGCAGACCGCTACCTACAGGCATTGTCGTTAATCGCAGTTTTGTCGTGTTTATTCCGATCTACCGTTATAAAACGCTGTAAGTGAAATGGCGTCAGATAGTTGTTACATTAGGCGACAGTCAAAAACACTTATTTTTTATGTGTATAATTTTTTAAGGCGTTAGAAAACTCTGAAGAGAAAGTGAATATACTTTTTAGGGAACCGCTAAAAATGACGGCAGAGCCTAATGGCGTATCGTTACGAACAGTGCAGCGTGTATGTAGCGAAGCCCAGCTAAGTGTACCAGGGCCATCCTTTTCTTCTCCAAAGAAAAACATTCACCGAGAAAAACTGGTCACGGTGATGGACGACTTTCAGAAAGATGTCATTCGTCGTTCCGTTCTAGAATTTTATGACCCTACCTTACGAAAATTGAGGGAGGTACTGAAAGAGAAAATACTGGAGGCGTATAAATTATTAAAAGCACTTGACTTCATATACAGAAAATGTAATGACGGTAGACGTTTTCTGATGGAAAGAACAGACATTAATTGCAGCAAGGGCCTCATTTTTTTTTAAAAAAAATGCACGATTTAAGGAAGGAACGTCCTCTTCGACCTGCCATTTACCTTGACGAGATGTGGGTAAATCAAAATCACGCAAGGAGGTTTATCTGGCAACACACTAAACGCAATGGTGGTCTCATCAACGATTTCTGTAAACAGAAACAATCGCTTCCAGTAAATATCACTTTCATTTCAAAATTTAAACGATGTGTTTAGAGAATTAAATTCCACTGGGAAAGACATCTAAAAATTGGAATTAATCGTCGAAATGTCTTGCGCAACTTTTAAAATTAAAAATAATGATTGGAAGCAGTAAGTTTTATTCGTTGATATGTAAATAATTTTTATATTTATTAACGTATGAAATTGTAATTGATAAACACGATATTTCTATGAAATACGATTCACTCATTTTCGTCACGACAAATAGTTAAAATGTTCGATTTTACTGAAGAAATCATCAAATTAGATGCAACAAATTGTACCACATACGTCGTGATGACGTTTGCGCATGCGCGACAGCTGTTTCCCCTTCGCCCGTAGGGGCTGGGGCAGCGGAGTGGGGATAGAGCAGAGTGACCTTGATCGGCCTTTCTTGTCTGAACATAGTATAGACCCTTATACCAGTGGTTCCTAAATGGTAGTCCGCGGAACCCTAGGGTTCCGTGTTCCGTCCGAAAATTAAATAAAATGTTCGTTGAAAAGACTCACAACCGCGCCGTGAGAAGGCTGTCATGGTTCTGCCTCCGTTTGTGACGATTTAGCGATGCCAGACTGGTTTTTCAACTTACGCTTATAAAAATCTGGCTCAGCCAAAAAATGTATGATGAATTAAGAGTTCCGTCACAAAAAAAGGGGAACCGCTGCCTTGTACACTCCCAGCGTTCTCTTTACTCGCTTCCTATTTTTTGCCAACCGTTCGGTGTTTGAGCGTACTGTCCGGTTCACTACGTGCGACCGGACACAAAATGTCAGTTTATTAAGAAATTTTAGAAATTACCGATTGATAGTTTCTCAAAAGTGTAGGAAGTAAACAAGGTCGCCATTCTAGCTCCTTACTGCCCCATTCGCTGAACGTAAATCAACTTTTACACAGTGGGTTCAATTGTTTAGTCGCAAATCCAATTAACGGAAGCAACTGCATTATCGTTCCAATTAACTACACTATGTAGAAGACGGAACGTCGTACTCGTTTTGATCGCGAAGAATTAAAGAATGAATAATAATTTGTTCATTATAATCAGTGAGTTACAAAAGAAAATACAGAAACCTTGTCTCTCCATATACGAGTAGTTATCAAATGAAGCGTTTAAGACTTGGCTGCGTTAGGGAAACGATTGCACCACATATTGCAAAATGAGTAAATTACTTTCACTGTGAAAGTTAAGTTGATATCATAAAGGCAGTGAAATATGGTTTCTTACCCAGGCGTATTTGTTACTGTCATAACAATTATTTGAAAAATGAAAAAAGAACTGCCCTATAAAATTTACTCATTGTAACATACATCCCCCCCCCCCCCCCCACACACACACACACACCGAGGGCAAATCCCCGGCTGTCCGGTCGTGGAAATCTGAAAAGTTGGAAAGCCTACTCCCAATCCAGGTGCTTAATTATATCAGTTACACATTTTAAATCGTAAATATCAGTGGTATATTAATAATTTATCCGAAATAAAAACAGCGTTAGGAAAAACAAGACATTAGTCAAACGAAAAGAAATACGAAAAGGCTTCAAGAATGGAAATCTCTTCATACCCTACAAAGCCCAAAATCACACGCAAAAACATCAAACTGAAGGAATAACCGGCTAGCGGGAAATGACTAACGTGCTACTAAGTTACTACCAGAAATTATAGTAACCATCAGACAGAAATGGTTACAGCGAAAAACTCTAGCATTAATATTTAGATTTGTCAGAACTGACAACAGAAGTCATTATGCGTCGCTATGGCCAGTTGAGTTCAGTTTAAAAAGCAAAACTCTGCTCCAGTGACAAAGTAACGAATAAATATCTGAAACCATAAACAGGGAGTAGAAATACACCAACATGGTGTAGAAACACTGTAACCATCCCTTTTTTAAGTTATTTTGTTGTGTCAGTTAGTAACAATGACTTTTATACTATCTATGATCGCGCCACACAATGTGCAACTGAAACAATATTATTGTTGAAGGTACGAATAAACTCTCATATCTTAGAAACTCTAACGCGAATATCGCAACAAAAATAAAATGTTGTTCACACTGCGAATGAAAACAAACATACCTTTAAAACTAAGATTATTTTAACTTACCAATTATCCTTATCGGTAAGACAACAGCTCTGCACACTAGAAAAACCACACAATGGCGGACTGCAACGAAAAAGACAACACTGAAGCACTCTGGTGGGAGCCGGCGGAACTAATACAATTTCAAACTTCCCCCGCCACTTGTACTGGACCAGTAATGCAACGAAACTAATGCAATGAGAAATTGAAATAAAATTAATGTGCTCTGAGCTTACAGCAGTTATTCATTGTAAAATTTAAAACAGAAAACTAATTTTAAGAGCTCGCCTTTTGATTACATATAGTAACAGTCCTAACAAACAATGCAAATTCTTTTAAAAAATTAATACAAATAATATCAGAAAGTTGAAAGAGTACAGCGTAGAAAGCCGGCAGTCCCTGGGACACAGAGTTTCAATTCGCCACGCATTCCGCCTCTGGATGGACCTGGAGATTCACGTGGTAACGTGGTATCCGAACCGCGAAGCTGCCTGGCTTATCTCATATGTCGAAGCAACGCGCATAATACATGTACGAACCCCTGAGCATGATTTTTAAAGGCTCGCTGCTTGACCACCAAAGGCTCGGTCACACGGGGCGATTTTTGTTGCTGCTACTAAACGCGGCGATCATTCCGGTCACACGGAGCGACTGGTTTGAGCGATTAGGTTGTGGATAGCGAAGTAATGTATCAACCTCATTGGTTGGTTATGATATCGTGCAAACCGCGTCGTATAGTTCTGAGACGATTGATTCTTTCGGCTAATGCTGAATTGAGTAAACATCTGTTAAATTATATTTTAAAAAGAAAAGAAAATGTGTCCGCGACTGGATTAGACGAATAGAAAAAACTGAGGCCTCTGCGTTTCTTCTGATAGAACTAGGATCCACTAGCCTATTCAGCGGTTAACTGAAGGAAATTGTGATAAATTACTTCAAGTAATTGCTCCTCAACTTACGAAAAAGATGCACTAACAAGAGGTGCGATTCTATATAAGACCAAACAAGAAATTAACTAATGTTACGTGACAAGTGGAGTATTTATTGATAGCTAAATTATTTTCTGTATGCATCCTTAATGTTCTAAATTTTTTCTGAGATCTTGGTCAGATGGTCAGATGGAATGACCAATCCAGTTTCATTCAATGACAAAAAATTAAAAAAATGGAATAGAATGGAAAAACCGTGAAAATAACTTCCGAAAACAATAGAAATTCTAGTGATTGAGCTGTCAGACGAGGCGTGTCACGTGACCGCCACAATCGCGCGCTACTAGCGACGAGAATTGAACATGATCAGATCTAATCACTGAGATTTTTGATAGCTTCTAGTTGGGTCAATCGCAACGATTACTTTGTGACACGAAGCGATTAATCGCTGCTATTCTGAAGCAGCGACGACAAAAATCGCCCCGTTTGACCGAGCCTTGAGGCTCCTGCATCACGGTACATTAGCACGCAGACAGGCAAATCAGCCCTAATATTCGTAGCTCTCTGCGTTAATTCTGCATCGTTTAGGGACTCAGACCGACAGATAATGCCCACCAAAGAAATAATAAGTTCGAATGATTTCCCCTAAGAAATAGTCGATTCAGGGCGACAGTCTGTATCTGGTGTCGCGAAAACTGCGTCCGGTGAAATTTGCGTCCAGTTAAATTTGCGACCAGAACTCTCAACAATGCTGTAGCGGTTTCAAATCGTTGTTTATTATTGAATAGGCTCAAACTGGTTGAATTGTTGACAGCCGGCTCTCCGGCGCTCTGGGCGGATTGCTATGTTTGTAGCCTATGTTTCTGAACAGCTGTTAACACCACAGATGTTTTGTAGTTGATGATTGTTATTATTCTGCCTTAAAAGACGCAGAAAAGAAGTGTCATAGCGAGACAGATACTTATGGAACCGCCGTAGATTAAATGCTAAATCTCCCTTTGCCCCACATTGCCAGTGCAGAAATATTCTACTATCGGCAGCTGTGGATCACCTGTTTTTGCATTTATGACTTTAAAACCAAAACAAACGATATCTATACCTACCATGAAGGCATTGCGAAAAAAGGAGAGAATGTGGTTTCTTTTTTCTGTAATCACTTCAGAGCACATTTCATCCCCCAAACTGTAGGTTTTTTTTGGGAGGCAGTGACATCATCCTACAGTTTAACAAGTGTTGGCCCAAGCACTTTAAAAAGTATGTGCTCCCAAGTGAAGCTCGAAAACAAAAAACCTGATTTTCCCTACACACCGTCATTCTTCTTGATGGCATGATGGACGAAAGTGCTAGATATTGGACTGACCGCATATCCAAATAATCCTGTCACTTCACGTCATCCACATCAGTTTCCCCACACACGACGCGATAATGGAGTGACATCGCTCCATTTGGACGGATGGAGCGTCGTGTATGGCCGCCTTTAGACGACCTCGGCCACCCCGATTTGGTTAGTACTGCACAGGAGTCTCCGAACAGTGTTGTAGATCAGCAAAAAATTCAACTTTCAGTAATGAGTGCGAAAATATTCTAAGAAATAATACTTAACTTGCGAAACAAGGTGATGGACTTTATAATTCGAAACAGTTGTACGTGTCTATTATTAATATTTTTAAAAAAATAGAAACTAGTTTGGCTGTTTCGGCCATGTAATGTAAAATGTTGTCGCTGACTAGCTTCTGTTCTATTTGTTCACGTAAAATCTTACAGGCCACGATTTAATGAGACCAGGTCAGATCGTCTAAAGGGGCCTTCAGAGTGGTTACGCCTTATAGTGTTGTAAAAAAAAAAAAAAAAAAGTTTTTTTTGACCTGAAAAAAAAATGAAAAAAAAACTGTGAAAAAAAACATGTTTTTTTTCTGGGACATGTTTTTTTTATAACTACTAAATTTCAAATTTTTAAGGCATTTATCGTTTAATGTGACTGTTTTAGAGTTTATACTATGTACTTATCTTACATTTAAATCTACTATATCTTTCTGATTCAGTAAAAAAAAATTACAAAAATATTGGTTACATGGACTGAAGTTTTCTTTTACGAATGAGGACTTCCCGAAAAGGCTAGGTTGCGTGAGAAGGAATCCCCGTTCGGCCGTTCCCCATTGTTTGGATTGATACTCGCTGTTTGAACTAGTGCTGCCAGGCCCTACAAATTTATCTGTAGACCTACGAATCTTTTCAAAAAATTAGGAAATTTAACTACGGTTTTTTGCCTCTTTTTATTACTTGTGCTTTCCTTATATTCGTATACTTGTTAAATTCGCAGCGTATAGTGATACTGAGTCATTGTCAGTAATTATGAATAATTTCCTTGCAACCGTTGGCGTAAACCAACGACTGAAAACAAATAAAGCTCCTATTTTGTATGATAATAAATTTAAATTCAAACTTAAAAGACCGTAATACAGAACTATCGGCGTAGTCTTCATTCACAGTGTGTACTTTGCTCACAATTTAAAATTGCAATCTCAAAAGCTTTTGCATGCAATACAACCAGTAAATGAAATGTAACTATTTCTGAAGTTATGGATCTAGAGGAGACAGAAGAAGAAATAGAAAATTCCAGCTCCTACCGAACTAGTGTTGGTAGTACTGATACTAGTGAATGTGGTACGGACATAGAAGATTAATAAAAAAATATGTTACCTATATAGATTATGTAAGATATTATATGATTTAGTAAGGTTTAAAACACACATGTAAAATGTAAGTTCCATAAATAAAACTATAATTTATCAAATATATTGTTTTCTGAAAAAAAAACAAATTTAGAAAAAAACGAGGGTGCTAGGTCTTTTTTTTCATGTTATTTTTTTTCACAAATCTGAAAAAAAACATTTTTTTTTTTTTTCGTAGTTTGCAACACTAGGGGACAGTGGCCGCAGATTTCACAGATTTTAGGTTGGCCGCAAATTTCACTGGTCGCAGTTTTCACATATTCCTGTATCTGATAGCTAAGAATTAGTTTTGTTTGGGATGATAAGTTGTAATAATGTAATGTCCGTTTTACATTGTCTAAACAAACCTGAAATGGTAACACTGGAAAGCTGATGATGTATATAAACATTAAAGATTTATTCCAATAGTTGAATATACGCAGACAACTTAATGTTGGGATTTAAATGGATGACAGAGCGTAAATAGGGCTTAAGCTCTCCCTCTGGAGTCTATGAAGCTCTGTGGTTCCTCAAATGAACACAGGATCACTCCGTGCATGTTCCCAGGTATGGCCAGAGAGATGGCCTCGCATTCGGGAGGACGCGGGTTCGAAACCCCGTCCGGCCATCCAGATTTTGGGTTTCAGTGGTTTTTCCAGATCACTCCAGGCGAATGTCGGGATGGTTCCTATAAAAAGGCCGTGGCCGAATTCCTTCCCGTTCCTTAACCCATTTCTCGCCTCTAATGACCTCGACTTCAGTTTATTTAATCACCTTCGATCTTTATGTACACACTTTGACAATAAATTTGGCCGCCGCTAAAAAATTCTATCACTCTTATATTGCACAACCTGACAGATATGTCATCACAGGAAGTAGTAGTGCAATACTGGCAAGCCAGTATTGCGTTACTGTTTCTTATGATGACATTGATGTCAGATTGTGCAAAATAAGAGCGATAGAATTTTTCAGCGGCGGCCAAATTATTGTCAAAGTGTGTACATAAACATCTCTTTGTTTTTGCAGGTGTACCAACAGTCGAACTATTACACGATATGTCTTATGCAAATATGAATGACAAATAAAGGAATTTAGGGTAAATATATAAAGTATTGGCGCACTAAATCGGAATCTAAGCTTGCCTGCGTATGTAGGGATAGGAAATATATTTACTTTGAATTATTGACGACAGATAAAGGAGTTTCCTGTTTCTGCAGCTGTCAGACACGAAAGATTCTCGAAGCCAACAGAAACGGGAGGCGAGCCCTTCAGCCAAGGCTCGGAAAACAATTCGCAGTACAGACTACAGATAAGAGAGCGTGCACAAACTACGTGGCACGGTGCAGGAGGAGGCGAGGGGGGGGGTTCCAGCCAGGTCACGTAGCTTTCCTTTCATAACATTTTCACAGTTAAAATGAGGAAGGACACACACACAGCATGTGAAAATTTATTTCCCTCAGTTAATTATCTCCTGACGTAATTTACAATCGTCTGACAAGAGAAAACTGTACAAAATGTCTTCTGGAATCAAAAGGGAAAAAACTACGTGTGTGTGTGGGGGGGGGGGGGGTAGAGGCAAAAGCCGCGTAGAGCTACGTGAAGGGGAGGGTTCACAGGAGGCCAAGATGGAGCTACGTGGTGTTGGTTTATGCCATGGAGAAGGAATAATATGGAGACGACGCAAGAGACCTTTGCCACGCATGGAAGTGAAGCAGGCCGGCGGAGGAGTGGGGGGGCATGGCCGGAGTGGTGGGGACTTGACCGCTTCCCAACAAACACGGGGAGTATGGTTAAACACCTCAAGGGGACTCTAGGATAAACGTGACGCCGCAATCTGGTGATGGATTATATGTAACTCGATGAGACAAATAAAAAATGAAGAATAAAATTTTTTGATATCCTGCTTAGTTTTCGAGATATTCTGTCTCAAATGTGAAATGGTTTTGGTTGAAATTCAGAAGAAAAAATTATTCAAAGTCAAATTTTATGATGAATTTTTATTTAAAAAGACGAGACAAATAAAAAATAAAGAGTAAAATTTTTCGATATTTCACCTAGTTCTCGAGATATACTGTCTCAAAAGTGAGGTGTCTTGAGTTGAAATGCAGAAGAAAAATTTCGCAAAAGTCAAATTTAATGATGGATTCTTATGTAACACGACGAAAAAACTCGATAATAAGGAATAAATGTTTTCGATATCTTGCTTAGTTTGGGGGATATACAACAACCAAATTGAGGGGTTTAGGTTTGGATGCAGGCTGGACCAAAAATTAATTCTGTCAAAGCCACAATGATTACATGGTTGACATGCAGAATGGATATTTCAGTTTTATTACTACCACTTGTGGTTAGTCTGAAATGTGTCCTAGACCAGAAAAAAGTAAGAGGACCCACTCTAGGGATGAGCAACCCAGACATTTTGTAGGCTGGTACCAGAAATAAAATGTTTCCGCATAATTTATAGTTAATATAAAGTGTATCAACAAAAAGTAAAGAGTGATACTTTACTATAATGTATGGTTGGCATCATGCGGTGTTCTTTTAAGTAACTTCAAGCAAGTGTGCTCCAATCATAAATGCGATGATGAGTCACTGTCTGAACAAGCCTATACTTTTTTCAACAAAATAACTTATCACGCTAGAAGAACTCTACTTCAACTTCTGTTTAAAAGGGCAGAGGCTTTATTATTACCTTTAAAAATAAAAGAGCCGTTTCACAATTGTTGCTATTACAGGAATGTACAAGTAACTTTATGACACAGAATTTGATTCATTATTTTCCTTTACTTCACATTATTAATAATGAATTAACATGTGGTTAAAGGTAGGGACCGTGCACAAACTACACGGCCTGGTCCGGGGGGGGGGGGGTGCTGGAAGGCTACGTTGAGCTATGTAGGGAGAGGGGGGGGGATTCCAAGCCAGGCCACGTAGCTATCCTTTCATAAAATTTGTCACAGTTAAAATGAGGAATGGAATTCACAACAGCATGTGAATATTTATTGGTTTAATTCTAGATGGCGATACCGCTATAGCACCTTTCTGCCACACGCAGCTATCAAAGAATTATCCGTACCACTTTTATGACATTTTTCTTCTGGTCCAGGCTGTATTTCAACCTAACCTCAACTGCTAGGAATAATTTAAAAAAAGCTAGATCCCTGTACTGGTAGTAGGCCTAAAGTAGTTGTAGCAGTATCATGATCTAGAATTAAACCTATTTATTTCCCTCAGCTAATTATCTCCTTATGTAATTTATAATAGTCTGACAAGAGAAAACAGTGCAAAATGTCTTCTGGAATCAAAAGGGGGAAAAAAACCTACTTGCTAGGTGAGGGGGGGGGGGGAAGGGGGGTGGAGGCAAAAGCCAAGTTGGTCTACATGGGGAGGGATAGTGGTTCACAGGAGGCCAAATTGGAGCTATGTGGTTTATGCACGCTCTCTTATGTATGTATCTCAATTGATGCTATCTATAAACATTAGAAATTAAGGAAAAAAAGTCTGTTAAAAATTATTTTAATAGAATTTTATTTGCCAAAACATCTACAGCCACAAAAAAAGACTAAGGGTATTATTATTTTATTTAATTTCAATGGAGCACACGCTCCATAATATCCAAGTGTAATTAGGAAACAGTGATACAAGATTGATTGAAACAGAAAGTTATATATGTAATTTGAAAGTGTCACCATATGGCAAGATAATACTTGACAGCAGTAGGAGCACTGGATTCTTAGGTTTTCTGATTCATGTTTGAAGTATTTCTTTAATTCCTTAGTTATTGATCAAAAAATCTTAAAATATATATTAGCATATAAATTTAGTCAGGATCACTTTGAAATATTTTTACAATGTATCAGATCTTTGGGGGGTGGAGGGGGGGGGAGGAATTCAAACAATCCCACTGCCCATACACTTTAAAGCAGCTTATAAAAAAAAAACCTACTCTTGAAATGTGAAGTGAAATATGTAAACACTGGTAATTGTATACTCCTGGAAAAATTGTTAATCATGCTCCAGAACATATTATAAATTTTACATCAAGACATCATCGAATTATTGAAGAGGAAAAAGAATTACAGTTTCCTCCCAAGTCCGACCACGAATGTATGTTTGATGCAGGTGCACTAACTGTTTTAATAGATCATATTGTACACTACATTTCAGGATTTGTGGTACACAAACATCTAAAAATATTAAAAAGTGAAGAGTGTGTTAGTATATTGTGATCTCCATTTCTATTATTTTGGGGATCTCTCAAAACGTACAAAAGTAGAGATGGTCTTATTCATCGTTCACTTGATATAAGTAACATTTGTGAAACGTTTTAAAAAGTATTTAGCAGAAATGTGCATTCAAATTTTGGTTTATTTTTTAAAAAGAAGTTAAACATTTTGCAAACTGAAACACAAGTTGTTCAATTGATAATCTGTGAAAATTTATTCAGTCACCTTAATGAACATTCTCTTGATTAAGATGTGTTGTCTAATTTCACAGCCCTACTTATTAGGACAATTGTAAAAAAAATATCTCTCAGTTAGATTTAGATATGGGGGGGGGGGAGAATGTTGTACAAAAAAAAAAGACTAAATTAGAAACACATTCCACAAATTGATCAGCAACGTGACGAAAGAAATCGTAATAGTAAATTCACTGAATCACGAAGTAAAACACGCCCCTTTAAATCTCATTTTAAACACTCGTTAAAAAATAATGCTAGTCTATTATGTGCAAAATAGCAAGGTTTGCTGATTTTCTACACTACACCAAGAAAAATTTGCGAACAAAGTCATCCCATTGAGAGCTATGACTAAATATTTATAGACGTGCTGCAAAGTTTGCTGTGTCTACCGCTCACTTCAACAACGATAATTACAATTCAACTTACTTATGAAATGATATTCCAGGTTCATTCCTGTCTGGCCTATTTGTGCAACCGTACGCAACACAAGCTGGCATTTTTAAACACTTATACACAATACTAAATGAAATAATCACTGCCTCTACCACAATGTGAACACCTTAATTGTTGGGAAGCGCCATATGGTCGCTGCCGGTGCTGCCACCATGCGGGAGAGTTTAGTGCTTGCTTCACCGATTTAAGCTCACTTCTTCTCCATTAATTCCTTCCTCCATGGAATCGTAGGTGTGCCATTTTGTAGCAAACAACCTCAAGTTTGATTTACGTAGTGCATCAGTACACCATTCCGCCACCAGAAGCGCTGGGGGTAGTGCACATTTAAAATGGCTACTTTCATTGGTGCGCACCGTGCTCGCTGTGTGGTTTGGTTTCATGTAACGAACTCTGCAGTGTTCGGCTTGAAAAATTTTAATTCCACTGATCGATGAATATGACTGAAATGGGATACCGGTGGATAACGGTAGGATGTTTACCACTGACAGATGGTAGTCACATCGAACCAAAATGACACTTGTATAAGTTGAGGTTGTTTGCTACAAAATGACATATTTACTGATTCTTTAAGTGATCTCAATAAATTTCTATATCATTCCAAACTTATAAAGTAATTTTTGACTCACCCGATACGTACGTCAACCATATTAATAAAGTTAGCTTAACTTAGGGTTACCAGAATTTTTTCTCCAAATCCGGGGACGCTTCACAAATTTTTCACCAAAATCCGGGGACGCTTTCGACATTTGTCCTAATGACGAGTCGTAATTTTATAAGTTATACGATTAAAGGTTGGATTAACATAAAAGCCACATATTGTTTATATTTGTAATTTAAATGAGGTTCACAGACAGCCATGTTGCACACAGCAAGGAGACTTTATTTTACAAAGCTGTTGAGTCCAAGACGCAGTATCCTTGTAATTTTCTTTTAAACCTAGGCACGTACGAGGAAAGAAGTGCACTTCATACCTCTTGCTTCCAACGAATGCATTAGCAAATCAGGGCTTTTAAAGAATTCTCGCTTGATTAAAAAGAAAAAAATTCTGAGAACAACATTAAAAATCCTGGGACATTGCGGGGACGAAATCTGTCCGGGTACAGAGAGCTAAATACGGGGACTGTCCCCGGCAAACGGGGACGTCTGGTAACCCTAGCTTAACTTCTTCTTTGATCGGAAAATTCAAACCGTGCTGCACTAACCATATTTTCAGGTGAGCTATTACGTTAGTCAGATTTGCGATCAGGGCCGGAAGACTGATACCTCAAAACGGGAGTTGAAAACAAATATGTAGGTCAACAACCAGTGGCACTTCTTTCGTGTTCCCTCCCATCACTTTGGCAGTAACACACAATTCCAATTAGTCTCGATTACAGAACGTTTCAAACATTTAATTTTTTAATTTAATTTAATTGCAATGGAGCACAGGCTCCGGTGGCAATTTCCCTACACACCCATCTTCCCCCTATCCTGCACCTACGTACCTACATTTGCCCTCTACAAATTTTATCTTTAAATTCTTTCAAAGTTTTCGGTAAATTATTCATCTGGGGGAAGGTAATCGTGAACGTAAAACAACAATAGGAATGCAATAAGAGGTTAGAAATAAGTTCGAGAGGGCCTTTCTAAAGGCGATCCCAACACAGCCGGGGATCAAACACGGATTTGCTTCTAACTGTAGTCTGTAGTACAGGTTTAAAGATCATTCATCTGTTAGAAAACAAACAGTTGGTCACCATCAGAACAGAATGTGAGATTCTAGAAAAGTATTGATTTTACGGATAATCGCATCAGTAGATGAAAGATCCCAGACTTTGAGCACGAAACCGCTAATGTTGATCAATCAGATCTGTGCAAGAAATACTACTTATAACATTTAGTAACTTTCTTTGAAGCCTATATGATAAGTTTGTACGTGATGATGGTAACTCCTGGCATCTACCTTCGAATACTTCATGAACAAAAATGCTTGATCTGATTCGTGTGCAAAATTGTTAAGAGATTGATTCCCTCCAATGTTCGACGAAAGGGGTAACTGGTTCGAACCTCGGGGATGGGATGGTGAAATTTCATCGTTTGGTTTTAACAGAAGAGTACGAGAGAGATTGTGGTGAGCACCTCATAACCAACAGATTGTGTACTAAAACTTGACACCAGCCTGCTGTAGATCTGAATGATCCAGCTATAGTATCATCCTCTCCCTTCTTATACCTCTCATGCATAGCACTAACGAGACGCTACACTTCAACATATTCAACTAACTTTATAACGCTTAATCAACAGTTTGGAGAAGGCAACGGGAAACTATCTCAATCATTCGCCTACGTCTGGGAGACCGGGTATAGTACAGAACTTTACAGGAATACATTAGACAGACAAGCAGTCCGACCTATTATTATGGCAACATTATGAATTTCGCGCTGAGTTCGTCAATTCTTTCTGTTATTTTTTCATTTTATCAGTATCTGCACACTTTCAAAATTTCACGTTTAAGACCCTTTGAGGCCATTTCAGCAGTTTTGAATATAGTGTCCGCCCATGTATGATAGATTTTCTTGAGGCATCTAACTGACTACCAGAGAACCAATTCCTCTGAAATTTTACGCTATGACTAGTTATTTCGCTAGAAAATTACATTCTAATTGTTCACTATTAAATACGTAATTTTGGTTTGCAACGTTAAATCCAGCTGACCCTAAGCTTTGCAATGTTGACTGGATAGTAGAACTAAATTAACAATGTGATGAATGGAATTTATGCCATGCTGGACTATATAAACAACTAGTGACTTCATCCGTTTTGAATACAATAACCGCACTATTCAAAATTTCGTATTCTTATTTCTCAATAAGCGCTGATTTCGTCATATAAAGCCCTGTCTTCATAGTTTCAATGGGTTCACTTAGGATCTAATGCGGTAGACTAGACAAACGTGTTGAAGCGCAATCGTCTTCGACACGGGAAGAATCTGCCTCGGCAGATAAATTTTCAGAACCGACTTTTTTAAAAATAAAATAAAAAATTTATTGGCTTTTGGCATTTTAGGCCATACAGCCAGCCTGATGAGCTTTTCCAGATAATTAGACACACCACAGAACGGACATGACATTCACACACACAACACTTAAACACCCATGCCCGCGGCCGGACTCGAACCGGCGACCTTCGGCACGCGGAGCTAGCATTCTAGCCGGCTTCAGAACCGATATAACGTCTATCCTGACTGTAGTTCTAGGTATTCTCACTAGAGCCTCAGGTTTCACCACGCAGATTACTATAAAAACTCACATTTACCTAACTCTTCCGCGATTCGCAGAGAAACGACAAAACCTACCAACCTCAATTAGATTATTTATTTCATAACGAATGTCGCTATGAAACAGAAAGTTAAGGCTTAATTAAAGAAAAACTAGTGGTTAAAATTCAAAAAATTTTAGTTGTTTTTTCGTTCTTGTAGTGGAATATCCATTACAGAAGTGATTAACTGATTATCAATAAGAAGCTTCAGCTTTCTGTATAACATGATGTTAGTCACAGCGGGAGAAGTTGCGTAAAAATACTTAATTAGTAATAGACTAACACGCAGATATGACCGTGCATTATTGTATCTGCTGAAACTTCCACAGTGTTTATAATGTTATCGCCGGTATTCGGCTACTCAGGCCCGCTGTAAGCGGGCGTGCATCGCATGCGGGCGGCACGTCGAGGGGGGCGGCAAATCGCGACGAAATTTCAAGGGTACTATGTAGCGGGCGAGCTTTTTTTTTAGCTCAACTGCTGTCTCAGGCGGCCGGCGACACTCGGGGTGGCAACAATGGGGCGGCAAATAATGTTGGAAGGGGCGGCAATCTCTCAGTTTTTTGACCCGGTTCGGAAAATTCCTAGATCCACCGCTGGCTATAGTTAAACTGGGGGCGGCATAATTGGTATTGCACACGGGCGCTCAAACAGCTAGCGGCGGGCCTGCGGCTACTGAATAAGTTACTACTTCCAACTATAAAACTGTGTCAACAGCAGCAGAATTGGTAGATTAACTTAGTTATTAATAGTGATCCTAGTAAAATTGCATTTTATATAAAGCTGTAAAAATCCCGAGTTGATTAAGCCGCCAGTAACAGGTAATTGTGAAGTTCTACGACAATCGATTCGGTTTTTCACTAGTTACCGGGTATGCAGTAGATTACAAACCCTAACATCCATAAGGAAGGTTCGTAACCAAATTGATTGCTACTTTCACAACACTAATAGTTTCAATTAAATTTGACAGAAGAACACGTAAGCATGTATTTAAGGAAAACATTACAGCAAATTATTATCTATGTGGATATTAACGCTGAGCTGCCAAGAATAATTGCTAAAATAGAATTTTAATAATGGGCCTTGAAAGATGTGATAGAGAATTGCAGAACTTCGCTTGAAATCTGTTTTCAAGTTGTCGTTTTCATATAAATCGCCCACTGGCGCATGTATGTAGAAATACAGGGCGTTCGCCGGGAAACGCAACCCACTGTTAGCGCTACAAGGAAGAAACTGCTCCCGGCGAGCGAGCGCTCATCTTCCGGCATTGTTCGACCGTCGGCCGCGGACTATTTCATAATAATTACGCTTCATAAACTTCATAAACTTGTATGTGCTAAGCATTTAAATGTGACGTAATTCATTAGCTTACCTTATAAAAGATGCTGGAAGTGTTGACCCTCTTGTGTAATGCACATTTCACATCTTCTGAACATTTTTCGAGACACACGCTGCCCTAACTGACTTAATGATTTTTTGGGTGACTGTTCTAGTCGAAAAGCGATATCGTCAATTTTCTCCTCTGTGAGAATACGGTTGACCGACAGTCTCTATTTGTTAAAAAATGAACCCGTTTCTCTTACTTTTTTAACCAGACGCAGAATTGTTGATTTAGCTGGCAGTAAAGCGCCAGGAAATTCGCGACGAAATTTACTGCGACACTTTTTAAACGACTTCTTCTTCACATATGTATCGTAGAGAAATATTCTTTGTTGCAAACTGTAACGTACCATAATTTTACTCACACTCAAACACGGTACAGATTGGTAAGAGTATGAAGCCCCAAACCAGCCAAACCGCGAAGAAACGTTTATTCACAACACTGATTAATAAGAGACTGAAGTCACAAACTAGCTACAATGCAAAGAAACCGTTCTTAACAATGTAAGGGTCCCAATATACTGCGTCACTGCACTGTTGGGGCAGCGGAGGTGTTAAACAGTGCGGTGATTCACGGCGCCGTGGCGGCAGCTGCTGGCTAGACTGACCGAGCAAGTTGCCGACGGCAACAGACTGGGAGGGTTGCGTTTCCCGGCGAACGCCCTGTATAGGTGTAACTTATTTTAAATGCCTTCTGGTATCGAGAAAAATATAAAGATGAAATCTAGAAAGAACAGGCCTACAAATTACATAACATCAATGATTGATGCTAAAGGATGATTTGAGATTCATTGGAATACAGGAAGAAGGTGAAGAGAGAGTTATGAGGCTTGGAAAGATGTTGGTCGAAGAGTTAGAAATAGTGCATGGAAAAAGAGATGATCATGACCACAAGCTGGCACTCGATTTCAGCCATGAGAAAGTTGGAAAGTTGTTGTTAAAGGAGACAGGGATTGGGGAAAGTGATGAATAATCTATCGAAACGAATGGAAAAAAAATTAAAATTAAAATTCATCAAGAGCAAAAGTAGATGAGTGGAAAAATTACACTCAAATATTTTAATATAAAAATAATAAGAAGAAAGGGTGTAAATAAGTATGTTGGGGCATTGTAAGTAGAGAATGTGCTCCATTGCAATTAAATTATATTAAACAAATTAAATATAATAATTATAAAACCATACTTTGCTTTCGCATATGATTTGTGTTAAGCTGTCTTATGCTTTATTGAAATTATCGTTAAAATTATTTGGTGTGATGTTTCGGACGTCTTTATGTACAGAGGTGCAATTATTTTTTGTACGTTGTATCATGGCGACTGAATCTAGGCCCAGCTAAATGTTAACAAGTTTATCAAAAGAAAAAAGTAAAAAAGAAAAACCAAACCTCTGAAACATTAAGACAGGTGTATTCTTTTGGAAACACTTCCGAGTTGTTGAGCAATGAACGCAAGTGCAGCGTTATGAGGTCATTGTGACTGCGCCTTGCGTCACAACTTTACATTTTAGAGAGGCGTCACATTTTAGATGGCGCGCCTTGTCATTGGATTTCATTCATAGAACGATTGCTGGCTTCATTCCACTACTGCGTCATCGTATTAAATATACATAATACGTCGCCATATAGTAGGTTTAATTTCTTTTTTTTACCGAATCGTGACACTGAAAGCATGAATGTGTTATTTCCGTGTTCTGCCATCCCAGATATAGCCGCTTTATGTGACGAGGAAACGAAATGCTGCGTTTTTTAATGGCACTCCGCTTTGCAGCCATTCAGCCAGCATCATCTGTGTTTCT
>JARYHS010013257.1:0-56158 GCA_031002005.1 Vandiemenella viatica | reverse complement strand
AGTCTTAGTTTGTACTATCATCCAAATATTCCTGTTGGTAACTGTTCATAATAACTCACCTGATTCCCTTCTCTCTTGTTCACTATAAATCGTATACCAGTGACTCTACTGACAGCTTGTGTGCTACTTATTCTGTTTCCCTGACCAGAGATCCTGTTCATCCTGCCACTTAATCTCAATAATCTGATCTCTGTTTTTAAGGTTCCTGATCTTCTAGTGCTTAACAGACTTGTAACTAGGGTCCGACTGAAGGTTCGGCTTCGGCCACCTTCGGCCAAAAAAAGCACCTTCGGCCGCACATTCGGCTTCGGCCAAATTCAGCCGAATGTTTGGCCAAAGCCGAAGTTTTACATCCGGTCCCTGAAAATGAACCAACTTTTACGAGTACCGTCAACGTAGCGCGCCAACAGACGATAGCAAAGATAGAGAACCATTTGAAAAAAATCATAAAAATCAGTGGGAAGTATATTGTGAAGCCAGTTTTAAATACCAAAGCTTCATTATTATTTTTTATTTTTAAATCACAGATCTTGTATGTGCCCAAAGATTTTACAGAAGAAGTTTAACAGTCTACTTTACGTGATATCGTAGAAAAAAAGTAGCGCCACCATCGCCCGATAATCATCCGATTTCTTTGCAGATTAATGTATTACGTATGGATCTGGTCATTGTAAACATGTTTCTGTACAACCTCGTTGAAGGAGAAGGACTATGGAACCTTCTGTTTTCTTGGTTGTGTTGCTCACACTCTACAGCTCATGATTCACAAAGTAATTTTTAAAGATATTGCTATAATAGAAATAGTGAAAAAGTGTTGTAAAACGTAAGAAGAGCGAACAAGCCACTCGATATCTTAATTAATAGAACAGAAAAATACAGTAAATCTGTATATGTTAGAACGTGGTGGAATAGAAATTCCAACTGCAGAAGAATGGATACAAATGAACAATTTTATAACTGTGCTGAAGTGTATTTAGGATGCAACAACTAATATTTTTAGCGATTTATCAACAGTATCTTTAATTATATCAATCATTGACATCTTAAACTCAAAACTTGCTCAGAAGGATGAAGGCTGATCTTATAATACTGCTCAAAAGCCGCTTGTGTGGGTCTGTTAACAGGAGATCTGATTTCGCAAGAAAAACCTTGTTGATTGCCGCTCTAATCGATCCACGGTTTAAAATTAAGTATTTGACTAGAGACGAAACTGTAAATACAAAGACTGATATTTTGTCATTTCTACGTCAAAACTGTGCATTGACAATAACAAATAAAACGGTTCATTTGGAGCGATAAAATCTTATTTTATTAGTGCCTATGTACTTTTTGTTTTGGTTATATTTAGTACATTTTTAATTAATCTATATACGTGAAACTACTTTAAAAATATTGGTATTGATTCGGTTTTAACTGAAAATTTAATATGTGATACTAATTTAGACAGCAGAATATCGTATTTTAAAACCTAGAATAATTAATGCTAGGTAAGAAAGTTGAAATTTATTTTTATTGTTGTTAAAAAACGATGGCTTTACTATACATAAGCTAACATGTATTTGATTTACCAAAGCTAAAACTCCAAAACTTATTAATTTAATGCACGGGACAAATTATTCTGTTTTGATTCGGGCTGTTACTGTTAAATTTTATAGTTTCTTTTTATTATTGCTAAATAAAAATAACTGCATTTATTTTTGCTAAATTTCATTGCTCAGAACCTGGTTTGGTACTATTTTGTTTTATTCTAATAAATAAATATTAAAAACTTTGTTTACAATTATTGGAAAGGTGCAATTTATATAAAAAAATACCACATATAAAACGAAATAACAGTTCATTTTTGCATTTCATATATACTTCATGTTAGTGTTCTAAGATATATAATTATTTTTGAACCTTCGGCTTCGGCCGAAGGTTATCCCAAGAGCCGAACATACGGCTTTGGCCGAAAAATATCCTTCAGTCGGACACTAATTGTAACATTCCACCTTTTGACTTGTAGAATATTTCTGTTAATTCTGATTACTCCTCCCTGAGCAATCGCCACCCAGTTATCTGAATGGGGTCTATTTTATCTGTGGATCATTTTACCTAACAAGAAGTGATCATTCTATAAGCAATTTGAGAGGATTACATGGCCTCAGGATACCCTTTGGGTCTTTAATACAATGACTTCCTGTTGCCTTCTGTATTCCCATGCTGTTGATCATTTCTGATACAGCCGCATTTAAGGGCAACATTTGGGTGGAAGATGCTAATATAATCTCTCCCAAAGCCTGACACCTCTTCTCGTAAACTAAAATTTATAGATAGAGAGAAATGGGAATGTGTTAACTTATTTAAACTTCTGAATTATAAAAGTAGTTCTAGAATTTAAGTTCATTTAATAATTTATATATTTTTAGGTGGCATAATTAATATTCATGGAGTTTTTTATTTTAACAGTTCATCAAAAGTAGCTGCTTCTTCAGTTGTCTCAGTAATTGTTTTATTATTTTATTAATATTGTATCTATATTTCTATGTTTATACTGGTTTTATTGTTAGAGATGTAAACTAGCCTTCTAATATTACATCTTGCTATTCCTTACAGGAAGTTGTCTCAGCAGATACTGTTGAAGATGAATTCTTGTCACCGCATATTTCAGACAGGTATGACCATTAACTTCATTCTTAATCAGTAAGCACAGTTGTAATATTATTGTAATTGAGAAATTACTAAGCTTCAGGTAGAATTGATGACAAAACCACTTAATATATGATCTGGTTTCACTGTACAATTATGTCGAATGTCTTGGTAACTTACTAATTTGTTTAGTGTATGACTATTTATTCAATTTTTTTAAATATATAAAACAACCTTATCCCCTTCAAAATATTTTCCATTACAACTAATACATTTGTCCCACCGGTGCTTCCACTGTTCAAAACATTTTCTGCAGTCATCTTTGGAAATGGCTGACAGCTCCTCACTGTTTTTTTTTCTTTCTTTCTTGACCTCTTCAATGTTGTCAAATTAATATTAATGTCCTTTCATGCTCCTTTTCATGCGTGGGAAAAAAAAAGTCGCACGGAGCCAGGTCAGGCGAGTAAGGTGCGTGGGGCAGTGGAACCATGCCATTTAAACTGCCTTACAGAGACAGCTGTGTGTGCAGGTGCATTGTCGTGGTGGAATAACCAGTCTCCTGTCTGCCACAAATCAGGTCTTTTTTTGACGAACACTGTTGCTTAATTGTCTTAAAACTTGAAGTGGGGAAACAAACTCTGAATAAACTACATTCGTGAAAAAAAAAAAAAAAAAAAAAAGCAAATGAGCATTGTTTTGATGTTTGAGTTGACATTTTTTCGGACTTGGTGACAATGATGTATTCTATTGGCTTGACTGTTGCTTTGTTTCTGTGTCATAACCATGACATCATGGCTCATCACCTTTGACAGAAAATCTGGATCAGTTTCAAGTTGTTTTTTTAAAGCACTGCATATTTCAACTCGACATTCATTTTGATTTTCAGTCTGAGCCTGAGGAACAAACTTGGCAACAGTACTTTTCATTCCAAAATCTCCGGTTAAAAAATTGCCTGAACCAAGGTCTAAGGTAACCAATTGATATCCGACAGTTGATCATTTGCCTGTAAATGGTCTGAGAGCACAAGCTCTCGATTTTTTAACATTTTTGTCGATGCAGGCAGTTCATGGATGACCAGGATGAAGTTTGTCATCAGTCAACATGTCACCTTTTTTAAACCGAGCGGAACACTCCTACGCTTGAGTTTTTCCCACAGAATCATCTTTGTAAGGTGTTTTCAACATTAAAATAGTTTCAGCAGCATTTTTACTGGGTAGAAATCAAAATTTAACAGCTGCAAGTTGTTCACTTAAACTTGCAATCATCAGAAACGTAACAATAACAAAACAGCACTAGCAAAAACAGTCACTGCAGATCAACAGAACAAGCTAGGTCAACAACACAGGTGGCACTGAACTGACAATGAGTTGTGCTATAAATGCCTATTGGCAGAAACAGGTACTACACAAGCTGTGCCCACGGCAATGCTATTCCGGTTATTTTTGGGTAACCCCTCATCTGTGTGGTGGTAATGGTATAGAGTCACGGTTGGTTGATAGAATAGGTAGTTACAGTGCAGTTTGGATGGATATAAAAGAGTTAAGGAATGAGCAAGGAAAATGGCATTGTGGTTATGTTGTTCTCTGATTGTGATTCAATTATCTTGCATCACCAGGGTCATTCTCAAAGAATATCTCATTTCGTAGTCTATTGATTGGTCGTGTTAGAAGCTGTTGTATAACTCCTTTATCTGTATGGTGCTCTTTGATTTCTCCCCATAGTCCTGTTTAATCTTGTGTGTAATTTCCTCTTACAAATCACTAATATTTAAGCAATATTGAATGCAATAGCTTTGTTCATTTTTTATGGTATTTTTTGAAGTGAAAACTTCTTTAGGCACCTTAAGCATTGTTTGACCGGTGTTAAACCTATGAGTTCACAACTTCCCGTCAGCTTCACACTATGGCGTGTTGTGCGTTGGATGCTTTGTGGATGTGTAAAACCTTATCAGTTTGTAATGCCAATATGCTAATGTTAACAGTATATCTGCAGCTATAAGAATGATGTGTTGCACTTGGACAGCCATTAAAGTATAGTTTATACTCATATCTAATAAATAAGAATGAATTTTTTATTGTTCTTTTAACAGTTATCTTCATATAAACACACATTTTTTATCCGATTTTGATAGTAAGTACTTGACACACATGTACTGCAAAACAAGGCGCTCTGGTAACTCTGTGGTTAAGGCACAACTTCAGATAGTTCCTCTCTGGTCGTGGGTTCAAACACCTTTGTGAATGGGAATGTTTAGGACTAGTATTTGATTATATGAGCTACACCATGACGTTCTGTGGTACTGATTCCATCTTAAGTTATAGACACCTGAGAAAAGGAATGAGCTTTTCTGACTCATACAAAATAGTTTGGTACTGCTCATCTCCTTCAAGAAATTGGGTTGTGGACTGAGCTAGACATTTAATGTTTGAAGTGAAAACTTCTTTAGGCGCGATGGGCGATTTTTGAATGGGTTAAATCTTGTGAGTTTGCATCAGTGACATGTTATTGTTAACATTGTATCTATAGCGGTCTGGTGGCTCAGTAGTTACGATATCTGACAAGGAGTGGAAGGTCCCTCGTTTGAGTCCCTGTCTTGGTGAGGATATCTATAGATCCACAACCCAACTTTCACCTCTGGCACAGCTTGCTGTATTATATGAAGTATTCCAGAACACTTCTGTGGTTTGGATTCCACGTTAAACTGTAGGTCCCCTGTGCCTGGTAGCACTACCGGGTTAGGTTAAGGCGGCTAAGACAGTGGTGGAATGTGCAGCCAATAGAAACCCAGTCACCAGGTCATTACGACCACATAGAATTATTATTGTTTAGTATATCTGTAGGTCTCCTGTACCTGGTAGCACTACCGGGTTAGGTTAAGGCAGCTAAGATATGGGTGGAATGCGCAGCCAATAGAAACCCTGTCACCAGGTCATTACGACCACACGGAATTATTATTATTTAGTATATCTGTAGGTCCCCTGTACCTTGTAGCACTACTAGGTTATGTTAAGGCGGCAAAGACAGGGGCGGAATGTGCAGCCAATAGAAACCCTGTCACCAGGTCATTACGACCACACGGAATTATTATTATTTAGTATATCTGTAGGTCCCCTGTACCTGGTAGGACTACCGGGTTAGGTTAAGGCGGCAAAGACAGGGGCGGAATGCGCAGCCAATAGAAACCCTGTCACCAGGTCATTACGACCACACGGAATTATTATTATTTAGTATATCTGTAGGTCCCCTGTACCTTGTAGCACTACTAGGTTAGGTTAAGGCGGCAAAGACAGGGGCGGAATGTGCAGCCAATAGAAACCCTGTCACCAGGTCATTACGACCACACGGAATTATTATTATTTAGTATATCTGTAGGTCCCTTGTACCTGGTAGCACTACTGGGTTAGGTTAAGGCGGCAAAGACGGGTGGAATGCGCAGCCAATAGAAACCCTGTCACCAAGTCATTACGACCACACGGAATTATTATTATTTAGTATGTCTGTAGGTCCCCTGTACCTGGTAGCACTACCGGGTTAGGTTAAGGCGGCAAAGACAGGGGCGGAATGCGTAGCCAATAGAAACCCTGTCACCTGTTCGTTTTTATTATGTAATTGTACCCTGTTGGATCACGCAAAGCCTTAACGATTCAGTTTTCTGAGTTTCTATACAGCTCTCATTTTTTCTCCGTGGACTCTCTTCCTTTCTTCAGTCCACTTCGTCCCCTGTCTCTTAATGACTTCATTCTCTGGTGGTACTTGCCATTTTATAATTTTTTGTCTGTCTCTGATTTCTGATTAGTTTATTTGGGCTTCTTCCAGGTCTTTTTTGATCTGCTGGACTCGGGGCATAGTTTTTAACTGATCTATGTATGTCACAATTTTATCAAGGAGTCTGTTATGTCCATTAAATCTTAATCTTCGTTTCCTGATGTCTGCCATGAGGTTTGACATTGTTGTTTTTCGAGAATTAAGTCTATAGCCATCACGGTTTTTTCTGGGCCAAGGATCTTTCTATAATTGTGCATTCTTATTTCAAAAAGCTTTCTAGGTCACCTTTCCTGTGTAGTGTTAAAGTTTCTTTGGTGTACAGGGCTTCAGGTTTAATAACTGCGTTGTAATATCTGACTGTATATGGACAAACATTTTTTATTGCATATGTTGTAGGTTCTACTATAGGTTCTCCTAAGTTTTTGCATGCGATCCTTCTGTGCGATTTTTCTCCCCTCCTGTGCTTTTGATGATTCCTCCCAGATACTTGAAATATGGGACTCTCTTAATTTGTCCATATTTTGTGACAAGATTTTGAGTATAAAGTTTTGAGCAGATGAACTTGGTTTTTTGGAAGGATATTTGTAAGCCTACTCTTTCAGTGCATTCTTTGAGAGTTTCTATCTGTTTAATTACTGTGGTCTCGTCATCTGCAAAGGCTAAGCAGGAAATGTTAGAACCATTCTTGTATTGTCTGAGTTGTTTGGTTTCCAATAGTCCCTTCTTTTGTAGAGGGTGAATGAGGACACTTTACCAGTCTTCGGGTAACTTTCTGTCTGCCAGATCTCTGTAATTATTTGTGAGTCCTTTAAGTGAATTTGGTCGAAGATTTTTCAATAGTTCCTTATTCATACCATCCTCTCCAAGTGCTTTGTTGTTCTTGAGTTTGAGGATATGTCCATGTCCATTTTCATTAGTAATTGGTAATCGGTTTTTAATGCACCATGTGGCTGTATGTAGCTTAAGTCATAAATTTTAGTTCATATCCTTAGTGAAGGATCTAAGTTTTTTTTTCTTTGCAGGGCAACAAATAGATTTCATCAAAGCCTAGCTCAGTGTCGTGACCAAGAGGATACTGGTGAGGTAGAAAACACAGCTGCTACAAGGCAACTGCAGTTCATGTGTGCTAAGTGTCTGCAAGTTTACAATACAAGGGATGTGCTAATAAGACATGTGTTCTGCCATGACTCACTTGTAAACACTCCACGGTATATTTGTGAACAGTGTGGTTTCATTTTCTCAGATCTGTCATCATTGTGTGCCCATATACCTTATCATAACAGTGAAATTACTTTGAAGCAAGAAACAGAATTGCAAGTTGTGTGTGCTATTTGTGCACAGGTGTTTTTATCTTGGAGTTCTCTAACAAATCATGAATTTGAACATGTCACAGCTGTTTCCTGCCCATCGTATGTCTGTATGCATTGCCGACAAATATTTAAAAATTTGACTGGGCTTCATCTGCACCAGGATTCCACACATCCTTCTTCCTCATTTTTGCAAACAAGGTAAGATTAAGCCATCCTATTTTAGTTTCTAGATAATTCTTATACTTTACTGTTATAGGTTTTAGTTTAGATGTTCTTTGCTTGATATCAATGTATATTAGATCAAAACAAAGTTTCATTATTGAAGCAATGGCTGGAAGCTGTGGTACATATAAATACACACAACCTGCAAAACCTCCTATGTAATATACCAGTTAACATGCAACCACCTCCTGGTTTCATATAGGGCTCTGACCCCAAATCCACTTTCCATAAGAATAATTGGCCACTGACAAACACTATTCGTAGGGAACCCAAAGCACCCAGTTGCTGCCAATGCCATCACCCATGACTCGAATAATTTCAACCCCTGTTTCACGGTGCATGCTGTTAGTCGTCCCAAACGTCAGCAGCATCTTCTTTCTTGGTATTTTAGACCCGACTTCTTCAATAAAATTTATCATTTTGTCCTGCCTAACATTATCAAAAGTTTTTTTCTAAATCAACAATTACCATAAAAGTATCTTTATTTTTCTTTATTTGCCCTTCAAGTATTAATCTTAAGGCTAGAATCACTTCTCTTGTACCATAGTTTTTCCTATACTCATAGTGATCTTCACCTACTATCTCTTCTACTACCCCTTCTATTTTTCATATATTATTCTGATCAGTAATTTTGAAGCTTGCAATGTTAGACTAATAGTGCAGCAATTCTCACATTTATCTACTTGTGCTCTCTTCAAAAGTGTGAAGATAGTACTTTTATTAAAATCAATTTGAAACTCTTCTGTTTCATAATTTTTTGATACAAGTTTCAATTATCTTTCGCTCCCGTCTTCTAGGAATTACAGGAGATCTGCAGGAATCTCATCTATCCCAACTGCCTTATTTGTTTTCAAATCCTTCAAAGTTTGACCAAATTATGTAAATCATCGAAATTGACATAACCTTTTTTCCAGTGCACTGTTGTTCAAATCAAATCACACTATTTATCTATCTTCCTTTGGTTTGTTCTACCTTCTGTGCTTAAAAGGTTTCCCATCTGCAGATTTAATGTTTATACCTCTTTCCTTTATTTTTCAAAAAAAAAAAAAAAAAAAAAAAAAAATCCTATATGCCACATTTATTTCACCTATGACCATTTCCTTTTCTACTTCTTCACTTTTTTGTTGGAGGCTTTTTTTCTTTTGCTTTTTTTGCATTTGCTGTTTATTTGGTTTCTTAATTATCCATACTGCTTGTTCCATGCTTCATCCTGGGCATTTTTGTTCCGTGATCTCTGATCCATCAACCCCAAAGTTTCTTCTGTGGCCCAAGGTTTCCAGGTGGCTTGTTCCCTAAAGCCTAATGTTTCTTTACCAGTTTTGATTATTTCTCTCCTCAACCCTTTCCATTCAACCTCAGTTGAGCCCCATTAGAGTTATGTTTTAGCTCCACATCTATCATCTTTGCAAATGTTTCCCTGCTGTTAGATTGTTTCAGTCTGTTTACTTCCAGTCTGTTGTGTTAGTATTGCTTCTTTATTCTCTTGAACTTCAGCCTATCAGATTCTGGTTAGTCTATGTCTGCTCCTGGGTATGTTTTACAGTATAGAACTTGATTCCTGAGTCTCTTTGACCATGATATAATCTCATAACTACCTGCATCGCTTGGTATTTCAACATATAGATGTTTCATGCATGGTTCTTTAATCATGTGTTCTCAATGACAAGTTTATATTTTTTACAAAATTCTAACAACCTGCTTCCTCACTCACATCTTTCTCCTAGACCAAAATTCCCAACAGTATTACCCTCTTTTCCTTCTCCAAGTACCACATTCCATTCACCAATGATTATTAGATTTTCCTCATTTCATATTTTGAATTAATTCTTCAATTTAAGTGTATATTTTCCCTGTTTCTTTATCATCTTCCTGTGACATTGGCATATACACTTGAACTAATGTGATTGGAGCAGGCCTAGTTTCTACCTTTATCAAAATAATTCTGTCACTAATATCACACGTTTTCCTGTTCTCTTATTCATTACAAATTCTATACCAGTAATTCCACCGACAGCTTTTGTATTGATTTTTCTGTGTTACCAGACCAGAAATCCTGTGCATCCTTCCACTTATTCTCACTAATCCCAATGATACCTAACTTAAGTCATTTTATCTTTCTTAAGTTTTCTAATCTACCTGCCCTATTCAGACATCTAAAATTCCTCACTCCGACACGTAGAGTGTTTCTATCCATTCTGATATCTCCTCCCTGAGCACTCTACACCAGGATATCAGACTGGGGGGTTATTTTACCTCTGGAACATTTACCCAGGAAGAAGCTATCATGCTCTATGTAATTTAAGAGGATTACATGTCTTTGGGATACCCTTAGGGTCTTTAATGCAGTGGCTTCCTGTTTTCTTCTGCATCTCCATGCCATTGAATATTTCTAATTCATCTGCCTTTATGGGCTGTTCCAAACTCCAAGGGCAAGACGGTGGCCTGAACCACTCCCCACTCTTCTGCCCTTCGTTAGGATGTCTGTGGCAAGCGTTGGGTGACTCCTTATACCAGTCATCAGAGCCTCGTCTATAAAATCAGGGTGCACCATGTGAAGGAGAGATTGACATTTGGTAGGAAGAAGCTGATTACCCTTACATCCCTATTACAATTTGTAATTACAATATTACTGATCCTGTTGGCATTTAGTATTCATTTTTGTTTGTTTATGATTCATTCAGATAGTACTGTTTATATCAATTTCTACATTCAGTGGATATTTACGGAGTTGATTTTACACAATTTTTTTTATTAACACCCAGTGTGATAAGGCTTCTTTCAGATACTTATGAAATTATATTTCATTTTAGGCCATTGTTTTACAGGAGTAGAATAAAAAAAAGCTCCTTGGACTAGGGATCTTTTGAAATTATGTTCTCAAATACTGTGGAATTTTATTTGAGCAGAATACTATACTTACTTTATTTAATTCCTTTAGTATGACTTCAACTGAAAGTAATGTAGATAAAATACACAGTTTCATTACAAGAAACATGAATCCTAAAATTAAAATAAAGTCTGCTATACTTCATATAAATTAAAGACTGTCAGCCTTCCTGCTACCTACACACAAACGAGCTTGTGAAATTCCCCTTGATAACAACTGATCTTTAGTTTAATAGGTTGATTCGTTTCTATAAACTGTGATTAGCATACTTGATAGTTATTAACCCCTAAGTGTCAGTTATCTCAGGTGTCTATAGTGAAGCAGTATCTATCCAGTGACTGACATCACTTTTTCTCATAATATTGACAGTTGAATTCTCAGATGTGCTATGGTGGTTATTTAGTGGCTAGAAAATATCGATTATAAAGGTCTGAAAACAGTTAAAACTAGAAGTTTTAATAGATCAGTATTCATAATTGGTAATTATAGATATAATACACCACTGGCATCAAGGCAGCATAAATAAAATGAAACTAACAGTTAGTGTACATGTTGAGAGAACACAATAGAAATTAATTTGAGGGGAAACATTCCAGTTCCGAATACAAAGTATTGCTTATTGGGTAGGTTGCTCATATATTGTAGGCAGTTAAGCTATGTTTTCGAGAACTTGGCCACCTGGCAGGCTAGAAGGGTACAAGGCAGTTGCCATGTCTTACACTTATGTAGAAGATGGCGTTGGAAAATCGGATCCCCGAAATATCATGCAGAAAGAGCAGGTTCACTGGGTATTTTACCCTAGAACATTGTATTAATACTCTATGCTATAAAAGACTTTATTTAAAAGAGTTATATTACAATGTAACACAGACAGTACACTTATTAATTAATATTCCTTAATTACAGCACAACATACTTAAAATATAATCTCATTTACTAAAATCATTTCAGTGACCCTAATATTTATTTTTATTACAGGCTATTTACAATGTAATAGTTGTAACAACACAATGTATAGTGTCATTTGAATATATTATATTCTATAAAAAAATCACTATCCTTATGTTTTTGTTCATTAAGCAACCTATAAGATATATGTATAAGTATTTTCATCTATAGCTGTTATAACTCAACTAGCCACAAAGCCAGTCAAAAATGACAGGTTTGAAGGAGTATTGTGGATTAATTTCTTTTTAGTTGCTTACCTAACAGAACTGTTTTGAAATAAAGCTCAATGTGCTGTAATTTCTCGTCCCTTGTGATGTAGCAAAAGGTTTCAGTTGTCAACTTGATGCAGGTCGCATTTCAGTCTAACCACAACCTTCGCTAATAATGCCGCTAGAAAACCAAAGCTTCTATCATAAGCGAACTGAAATATTCCCTATATCGCACTTGAGTGTCATCATAAATCGCGATATAAAGTTGTTCCAAATTCTTCACATGTTCTTACATCTTTATTTTTTATTATCTGTGATGAAGATCGATGTGTTAACGGATAATATAGGTTACATACAGTTGAAATAATGACCACGGTGAAAACGAAGGATGCTGAATTAAATCCTAACAACTTCAGTGTTCTGGCAAATCATTTCTTAGCAATTGCTTAAATAAATCCAAAAATAAATCATAATATAATTCCTATTGCTTTGCGCAGTAACAAAATGTTTCTGTTGCTATCCTGGTCCAGGTTGCATTTCAATTTAACACAGGCAGTTCAATCATTTCCGTGGCACCACAATCTGATAATGAATTCTTGTAGAAACAAATTGAAAACAAAGAATAAATTTTTTTGATATCTGTCTTGGTTTTCGAGATATAGCATGTTGAAAATCAGTTATAACTGTGATTTTGGTGAAGTTTCCTCTGGTCCAGGACGTATTTTAACATAACAACATCCACCAGGAAGAAAATAAAACACATATAGTGCATTTTTCACCGTGTAGATATATCGGTTTTGGTAATTTGTTTTTTCTTATCCAGGCCAGAACACATCCAAACCACATCAATTTTGAGATACAATATCTCGAGAATTATGTGAGATATCAAAAAATTTTATTCTTTCCATTTTTTTCGTTGAGTTACATAAGAATCCATCAACAAATTGCAGCTTCACGGTTATCGTAGAATCCCCTAACCACATACAGTACTATGTTAATCATGCCGCTAGAGAAATAATACTTCCGTTATACGCATATTAATACATATACTTATCACATTTTAGTTGCAATAATTCATCACGATATAAACTAAATCAAAAATCTTCAAAAATGTTTACATCTGCCTTTCACGTTATCCGTTATTCAGATCAGTATTACAGTTACATACGGCTGAAACATGTCATCAGTAAAAGCAAAGGAAATTTTTTAAAAAATATGTACTTACGTCTTGCTAGGTAAAATTAGATTGCTAATAGAGCTAAGTAAATCTCAAACCAAACTTTTCAGAACACTGATGCTCGAACTACAAAACTTTTATCTTACATATCTATGGACAAAGAATTTAAGGAATGCTACTATATATCAAAAGAATATTACGTAAATATAAGCATCTAATGAGTGATATGTCAATTTTAACGCAATATATACTTTAATTTCAGTGTTCTGTGAGTTAATTTATTCACTGATGCTTGGAAATGTTATTAAATAATGCGCATTCCCACAAATAATATCGTAAAGAGTGACGTCATAGCGCAACGTCATAAATTGACGTCATAGCGTGACACGCTACATCTTGTCTATTATACTAATAGATAATTACTTGGGCTATTTCTGCTTTTGCTGCCTAATCATTTACAGATACATTAAGTCAATTTATACAATCATAATGCACTATGAAAAAAACTCTTGCCAACTGAGATGCTACTAAAATAAATGAATTTGATATCTGTATGCTTGATCAACATATTCAGTAAAGTGATTGATTTTTTTCTGCACAGAGGTGCAAATTTAAAATGATTGAATAACTAAACTGTTGTACAATGTAAGTAATATAAACTACAAATAATGATATTAAACCTAACACAGTGATCCTAGTTTGTATATAGAGCTCATACTATTTGAACATCAAATCTTATTCATACAAGAGGATATTAGTATATGCAAGATTAATAGACAGATGTTGACACGTATTTATTTTTATAGAGAAGGTTTATGACCAAAAAAATTCAAAAACCACTCAATCCCCCCTTTTTATAACCCTCAATTTTTATACAAAATCACTTTTTTATCTGATTTCGTTTGAAACCTTGTACACATATACTTCAAAATAAAGAGAAAAACCCAACCCCTTGTCATATTACTAATTAAAGGGCCACCTAGTTTTATTATTATTCTTATTATTATATCTTTGATTATCTGATTATATCTGGATTGATTGTAAAGAAGAGAATCTTTGTTATTGTGTTCTGGTAATGTTCCATGATATTTCTTTTCACTGTGTAGGTGAAATAAACTTATCTCAATTTTGGCCTAACGGATCTGCAATCTTCGAAAAATAGTAATTGCTGATGTTGTAAGTGTACTTAGTGATTAATGTAGATATGTAAAAATAACAAATATTTTGGCAAGGCATATACCATGATTAGTACTGATTCATTTAGAAATGATTAAAGTATTTATACATGGCTGACCATATATCAGGACCTATGAAGGTGATTAGCAGTTGAAATAAGTAAAAAAGCTGTTAAAAGTAGCAAAATAGGACAGTTAAGAGTGTGAAAAATAAAAAGTTATACTAGTTATGAATATAATAAACCAAAGACAGTGTGTGTGAAAATATATGTTCAGCATTGAATGCAAAGACATTACAACAGAAGTTCCCTGCAACTACTTTTATCGGTGCAGCCCAATGAGCTACTTTGGTCGGCTACATTTAACAGCGCAATACAATGTAACTACTTGGACGGCGTGCTCGGAAGGATACACAGCAGCTGACGGCGCGAGTGACAGAAACAAATAAGAAGACATCTCATAACCAAAAAATTAGTATACACAGTACTGCGAAACAATTCAAATTACAGACTAGAACAAATCAGAAAAAAAAAATAGAGAAAGGTGAATTCAATGTAATCATATGTATTGCTGGTAGTAATATAACTGAATTTCTATTATGAAAGTAAAACTTAATAATAAATATATTCCTGTCAGGAAATTTTCTGCAATTGCAAATTAATAGAGGGTCCATTTTGATTGTTTTTCCTTTACCCAACAGTATGTAGTTTTAAATCTTGTTTTTTGTTTCTTTGATAAAATAGAGCAAGTAGATTTTTTTGCATTTATAAATGTCTGTCTTTGTATATTAATTATAATTTATAGGATTACCTTAGGAAGAAGGGACCTGGAAGCCGACGACAATATCAGCCAGTAGTATTGAACACAATTTTGTCAACATTTTTCTTTCCAGGCATTAGTGTAGAGGAGCTTCCAACTGCTACAAATATCTTTTAAATGGTGTTGTTTTGTGTCTTATGAATTTGTTTGAAAGTGTAACTTTTTTTTGCTATGTTGAATGTTCTTTTGGCGCTGCACCTTTACCATTCGTAAAAAAATCGGTTTGTCATTGGTGTTGTTCCTTTTCTGTTCATTTCACATCTTGATAGTAAGGGGTCAATACACTATGCGCAGACAAATAAAAATGTAGATTAGCAGATAACTCTAGTATTGGGCTGTCCCCTCACCTTGTGTGTAATTTTGTTACTTAATTGACCATGACCTACAAAGAAACTATAGTGAAAGTGGTGACTAAGCAGAATAAAGGTATAGAAGAAATGTTAGCAAGGCTCGTGAATCAGCTGGAGAAAAATCTTCAGTCATTGGAAGGAAAGTTTGAAGAGAATTTTCATTCATTTACAGCAGAGATGTCGGAGAACAACAACATGTTTGAAGAAAATTTTCATTCACTTAAGGCGGATAACAAGCCTCTTAAAGCAGAAATCAACAGCACCCTGGAAGAGAGAACAATATTAAAGCTAAGGTTCATGAAAGCGGAGATGCCCTACCGGATGGCATCATGGCTAAATTACATGAAAGATTACTATGCCTGGAGAATAAAGTGAAACGAGTTACAGAAGAGATGGAAAAGCAAGAGAAACCAATCAAACAAAGAATGAATGAAGATCAAGGAAAAAATACAGTGGGTCTCGAAATTGGACTACCTCGAGTGAACATTTTGCTGTGCAGCGAAGTAATTGATACGAAGGGGATGGAAGAAACGGAAGTATGATAGCAAGATGGAAGAAGAAGAGGATACCTTGGGAAAGTATGAGGAAATCTGTGAATTTGCGAATGGATCGGTGGAACAGACGATCAGATCAGAATATTCAGTCATGAATCACCAAGATATCATGGAGATTGAAGTGGAAGGGGTGATTTCCTCGAAACTTGAACGATTGGTCATGGAGAAAACCATCGTTAGGAGAGACAAAGAGAAGACCAAGAATCAGTTGAAAGGAGAAAAGAAACTGAAGTATAAGTCGAAGAGTGAACGAGAGAGTGTATCTAGTAAGGAGAGTATCCGATCTGGAAGCGGTGTAAGAAGAATTGGTTTGATCATTTGGATAGATGGAACAAAAATCGGTGAACAAAAAGGGATTGGCTAAAAAAACATACAAAGTCTACATTACGGAAGCGGATGGACGCTGGAGTGTCCTGAACGCCCAATGGCCTGTCACTAGTAAATACCATGTAAATAAGCACGTAAATATGTTTCTATTTTGTTGTTAGATATAACCTTTTTTATCGAGTTGAATACTATGTCAATGTCATGATTTGATGAGCCATTTACCTGTATCCAGTTGGGCTTTGTATATTAAATGGAAGCTCTGGTAGGATACTAACTGAGTAAGCCTATGATTTTTTTTTGTAGGTGTTTGGTTGTTTACCACTATATTTGTACATCAGTATGTATTACCAAATAGCTGTTAGTATTAATTCCAACCACCACATATTACCTTGTAAAACTAGCTTTTGGAAGGCTGTATATAAGAATGTTTTGAATTACCCAAGATAAAAGGCTAGGACGCCCTAAACTTTTGAAGGTATCGAGATCAAATGGTCGACCGGTGGTATCCCATTTGATCCTATACCCGAAGGGGTTGTCGTATTACTAATTAAAGGACCCACCTAGTTTTATTATTATTCTTTGGGATAGTTATTACATCTTTGAATGTATCACTGGATTGATAGTAAAGAGGAGAATCTTTGTTATTGTGTTCTGGAAATGTTCTGTGATATCATTTTCGCTGCATAGTTGAAATAAAATTATCTCAATTTTGACCTAATGAACCTGCAATCTTCGAATTATAGTAATTGCTGATGTAAGTGATTAATGTAAATTTGTAGAAATAAAAAATATTTTGGCAAGCTTTATACCATGATTAGTACTGATTCTTTTAGAAATAATTAAAGTATTTCTACACCCTCTCCCCCTTTACATTCCCTCATTTTTTATCAATGTTCTTTACACAAAGCTACAGTCGACACCATTTGACAGATCACCACGAAAGTTGGCACATACATGTATTAATTTATGGAGAAGTTTTCTGACTGACAAAAACTACATCTCCCTTTTTATACACCACAATTCTTATGTAAACCCACATTTTTTATCTGATTTCATTGAAACTTTGCATGTATACTTTAAAACAAAGAGAAAAATACTGTCCTCATTAAATCTCTCTCCCCGTTTCTGTCAATATTCTTTATACAATCTATCCAATTTTGAAGGAATTTTGCACATATGTACATTAAAACAAGCGAAATAATACTGGTTACATTATGTTTACAAAAGCCAAACCACTTTCCCCCCCCCCGCCCCTTTTAATTTCCATCATTCTTATATTAACCCACAGTTTTAAATCCCGCCAATTAAATCAGCTCTTCTAAGTTATGCCAGAATGTTCTTAAATTAAATGTGTTATATGTACATCATATTTTAGCTTGTTCCCTAAGCTTAAACATTGTGAAAACCCATGAAAAATCCATATTTTCTATATGATGCTGAAAGAAACAGATATATTCCAGATACAGATTTATGTATGTGATATGCATTAATGCACAGATAGTAAATGTTTTGTCTGTCTAGCAGCAACTTAAACAGATGGTATGGTTGGGTTGAAATGCAGCCTGGAACAAAATATAAACTGATATTCTGTATTGCAGCATCCAATTCACTCCGTCCTGAGAATCGTTTAGGTATCTCAATGTTTAGTTTTCTTCTAAAAATGGCTGGTGCCAAATGAATAAAACTTGGTACGCATGATTCACATTGGAAATATGAAAATAGTGTGAGTAAATCAGTCCTGATTAGAACAGGCTATTCTGGGTTCTCTACTAGTTGTAGGTTTAAAAATATTGCTGGTAATGTATATTACTTAAATATACTTTATTTATCCTTGCACAACATAAAAGAATTCATACAGGTGAGCGGCCTTACACTTGTAAAATTTGTGGAAAAACTTTTGCATGGGCTAATCAATTAGTAGTACATAAAAGAATTCATACAGGAGACAAGCCTTATGGTTGTGAAATTTGTGGTAAATGTTTTACTACTAATACTACCCTGGTACAACATAAAAGAATTCATACAGGTGAGCGGCCTTACACTTGTGAAATTTGTGGAAAAACGTTTGCACAGGCTAATAACTTAGTAGTACATAAAAGAATTCATGCAGGTGTCCAGCCTTATGGTTGTGAAATTTGTGGTAAAGGTTTTTCTGCTAATACTAGCCTTGTACAACATAAAAGAATTCATACAGGTGATCGGCCTTATGCTTGTGAAATTTGTGGTAAATGTTTTACTGCTAATACTAGCCTTGTACAACATAAATAAAATAATTCATACAGGTAAGCTGCCTTATACTTGTGAAATTTGTGGAAAAACGTTTAAATGGGCTAATCAATTAGTAGTACATAAAAGAATTCATACAGGAGACAAGCCTTATGTTTGTGAAATTTGTGGTAAATGTTTTACTGCTAATACTAGCCTTGTACAACATAAAAGAATTCATACAGGTGAGCGGCCTTACATTTGTGAAATATGTGGAAAAACGTTTACATGGGCTAATCAATTAGTAGTAAATAAAAAATCATACAGGTGAGTGACCTTCCACTTGTGAACGTTGTGGAAAATCGTTTACGGATTCTTTTAAGTTCAAAATACATAAAACAGCTTGTACACGTCAGCATCCTTAGGTTTATGGAATTATTTCTCACCATCATATTAGCTTTATAACATGAAAAATAATCCGTATCAAGTAGCAACATTATAGTATCAACATTATGCTTGTAAACATTCTGAAGAATTGTTAATTAACTTTAGTTACCTAACAATACATAAAGTATTCATGGTGGTGAGAAGACTTATTTTTTAAAATTACTTTTGATATGTTAAAAACTAAAGATTGTATGTAAATAGTGTTCTCCATGTTTGTGAAGGTTGGGGAAAATTTTGTAAGTGGACAATTAGCTGTAAAATTCATATGGAGTTATTCTGGTGTGGAGTGTTATGCTTGTAAAATTGTGGAAATTAGTTTAAGGGATAATTTGAAGTTATGATTTGTAACTTAGCTACACTGTAAGGCATATTATTAATTATATGGGTAAAAAATCATATAGTTGTTGACATATGAAAAGATCCTATCAGTCTTATAAAAAAATCCATGAGATGGCATATGCAAGAAAACATTGTTATAACACACACACATCTGAAAACCTCAAATAGTATAAATAATCTAAGTGTGGCTTTAAAGTTGTGAAGATGTTGGAAAAATCTTTATGGTGTTCCCTTGCCCTGTAAATTATGGTAAAATCCAATTCCCTTCTTCGTAGCATCTTTGAAGGGTGATCTTTTCTGGATTCTTTCATTTGTGTTGATCTTGTGCGTCTTCAGGTGAGACATTGGCTAGTCGCATGTCCTGCCGTAATGTATCCAGTCAGTGTTTCTTGGATCTCCCTCGTCGTCTTTGCCCCTCCAGTCTTATGTCAAGTGCTATTCTTGCCAACGAGGTGTCGTTGCTATATAGTATGCGGCTGTACCATTGCAGAGGTCCCTGACATGTTTTCTCAGTGGTTGGAGTCACATTAAATGCATTGCCTCTGTTTTATTTATCTGGGTGTGTCTGACTATCCAGACAGAGTTCTGTTCCCAGATATTTGAAGTCGGATGACTTGTAATATTTAATGCCATCAATATTAACAGACCCATCACTAGGAACCCCACATTCCATTTACTCGGTCTTCCAGAGATTAAGGTGCAAGCTGTAATAATCGAGGGAAGTTTTTCATCGTTGGATTTGTTGTTCAAATTCTTGTCGAGACTCGCAGGTGACCATGATATCATCAGCATGGAGGATATATCCCTGGGTGTGGAGTGAGCAGTTCTCCAGCAATGGTGTTAAGGCAGAGGATAAACGAGCGGGGACGAAGCTGATCCCAGATGATCACCAACACTGATGCGAAAAGAGTCAGAACTTCCTACAGCACATCAACATAACTGGTGACCATATGATGTAGTAGCTGAATCCATTTAATTTTTACCTCTGGTTCCCAATGCCGTCTCAGTGAATAACAGAATATATATCTAGGTACCCTACTGAAAGCCTTTTCAAGCTCCAAAAATGCTATGTGCATCAAAAGAGTTGTGGCATGAATAGCGTCATTCATCCCTGTCCTTTCATGAAACCAAAGTAATTTGGGTCAGTCTTAACTATGCTTGGAAGACTTGCATCCACAGTGCACTCAAAGATCTTCATTGTGTTGCAAAGCAGGCAAATTGTTCTATAGTCGGTGCAGTCTAGTGCATCACCATTTCCTTTCCAAAGGGGTATTGTAACACTAGTGAGCTAACTATGTGATAAAATCCATCTCTGTGAACAGAAATTCCATTTTAAATTTTGTTAGAATTTTGCACCCTATGTTGTAATGTTTGGTGCCAAGGTGATGGTAGAATTGGCTTGAAATATCTGTAGAAAACCATTTACTCAGTAAAATAGAATTGTGTGAATTATATGACAAATTATGTAAAAAGAATTATATTCTGCAAAATATAATAATTTATTTATGTTATCAATAATCTGCTGCACTTTATGTAATTGAAATTTACATGGATAAAATTATTGAGTTCACAATTTAACTCAGTTTAGTCAGATAATATTATATAATGTTAATCCTTATTACATCTGATTTTGTGTCTTTCCTTTTTGCTTAGTTTGAAGTGAATATCTATAAAAATTAATTTTTTAATTTGATGTATCAATTTAACTGACACTTATGTATACAATAATTTAGTGCTTTTTATAAAATGTGAGTTATATTCTCTTTTATTATGGATTAAACTGTGTGTGCTATAATTAAATGACATTTCTCATTAACATCTGCCGTAATAAGAATTTTGGAATGTTTACTTGCTGATTCAATACAAAATGCCTCTGCACAGTGTGATGTAATTTTAACTGAGTTCATGATTGATTGTAAACTGTATCATCAGAATCTAGTGACACGAGCATTCACAAGCAACTGACGAGCCAGTCGTTCAAGAGTCTGTCTCTCGGGAGTTGAACACAGACTGCATTGTAGTAACACAGGTGTGCCATAACATATATTTACCAAGAGATGTTCTGAATAACTTACCTAAAAATGTGAAATAATTTAACGTTTATTCATATAACGAATATGTAAGCAGGTGATAAAATTACACTCAAAGAATTTAAAATTAAAAAAAAAAATACAGGAAGGGGAAAATACGTAAATGCATATATAGGAAAATTGTTGCTGTAGCATTTGCTCCATTGTAATTAAATTAAAGAATTAAACACTGTGAATTGTTTACAAAGTTAGCTACGCCAGAAATAGGTTAACTGCTATTAAAACACACTGTAGCTCCATACAAGAACTATTAACTGTTCGTTATGTTTAATTGTTGCTATGTAGTTGAACTGCAATTCTATTAGTTAGTTCCACTGGAATAAGAGTCAGACTGTATTATGTCTGAAGTCAGGAAAAGTACTCTGTGATACTTTAAATAGGAATAGACACTGTGGGCCTATAGCTCTAAAATATTTCAGTTCTATCAGATTGTAACTATAAGTCTTAATGGACTGCATTACATGCCAATAACAATTGGTACGTTTGGTTAATGTTGTATAAGTAAAAAATTGGGCCCATATAAGTTAGTGAGTTGTAGAATTGTTTTACTGATCCTCAGATTCAAAAGAGTTGAAGAACTCTGGCCTAGTATATTTGTTTTGGTAAATATTATATTCCTAATTTGATAGCTTCTAGTTCCTTTTCTGGTCTATTTACTGTTTATGATTAATAATTTATGTATTCTAAGAATATATTAACGAGCATATAAAATCAGAATCCATTAACTCAAACACTTTTTGTCATCAAGCAACTCAGTTTTACATCCTTTCACTTATGTTTATGGGAAAAAAGTTGCTGCTTAAGGTTTTTTTATTTAATTTTTGTATTTTTTATTTTTCTCATGTGGTAGCATTCCAGATTTTCCTATAGTGATTGGTGAAACCATGGAAGACCCAAATCTGGGCTCAAATGGGGATTTGAATCCGTGTCCTCCCGATTGCGAGGCCACAGCGTTACCGCTCACCCACCACACTTGGTGCTCTGTGTCTTATATTTCTGTTATAACCAGATATCAAAATATTTAATAAAAATATAAATATTGTTTCTTCCTTGTTCTCAGTATTTTTAGATGCAAATTTCACCGATTTAGTCTTTCACTGACTATTGATCATTAAAACTCTAAAGTACCTCACTTAGTCTTAGAAAGTCTAAATCTTGTACACTGATACAGTTTTACACTCAAATGATAGTAATCATTCATTAATTCCCTTATATTAACTACCTATCTATCCCAACATGAAACTGATTGGAACCCTATTATGTTAATATACCTCAAATTTTAATTATAGATGGAGTATAAGTTGTTTAAGTAATGTGTTACATTTTACTTCATGTTTCATCTTACTTTCGAAGATAGTGATTCTTAATGATTTCAACAATCTGGTGTCTTTCCGTGATACTATATACAGGTAAAGTGGTTCACAAATATGTTTTTATTCTCTAATTGTAAGAAAAGTCCAGTTTTGCGATTTTCCATTTAACTAACCAATGGCGACCACATACTGAAAAGTTTTGGTGCATATTTGTAAGTTAATTGTTTTGTTCTACATCTCTCAGATATCTACTATAAATAGAGATAAGTAAGTTCGACTAACGCATTTAATCGTACATTGTTCTTGTGATCAGTTTGGAAGGTACTTGGAACTAACTCATGGTGGCAGTCAAATCTACATGAATCGGCATTGCTGCAAATAGCGTTCATGTATGTCATTTGGCGATTATTGTAATAATTTTTTTGGTGACCTCATAGAGTATTTATGTGACTCGATGACCATCCAGTAATCTTGGATTCAGTGGTTATATAAATTGTGTGCAGTTGTTTTTTCTGTTCCATGAATCACTTTTTTTCTCTATTTCAACTAGTAATAAATTCAGTTTTTTTTGCCATCCCAAACATGAAGCTATTTCTGAAAATACAGTTGAATGATAAACGTGCATAAGTTGACTTTAAAGGGAAAGTGTGAATAGATGATAATATTCAGATATACAGAATAGTTTGTAAGTGCTGATGACAATGGTAATCTTGTAGAGAATTTAATAATATTTGGAAGTATGACCTGTTACTACTATCAACAGAATTTTATGAAAATTCATGTGCCAAGTATTGAATTAAGTTACCTTAAAGACATTCTTGTTTGAGGAGAACACAGGCAAGCAGAGTGAAGAAACAGTCACTCAGACATGGAGAAGCTTACATGAGTGAAGTGATAATTCATTACAATAATACTCAGAATAAAACATTGCTCTGATTAAACTGATAGTTCTCTTATCCCTAACTCCCATACACTATTAACAAAACATATATATTTGATGAAAGGAAACAGCCTGCGATATTGATTAACCTCTGAGGTTAAAATTTTACCCACCTACTTTAGTCTCTCAACAGCGTTCAATATAGATTACACATTTTTTAACAAGCAGATTAATATATCATATATGCAACTATCAGCAATCAAGTATTCTCCATATTTCTTTGTGTGTTTTTTCCACACAGTGCAACAATCAGCTGCTCACCAGAGTAGTTTAGCCTTGCGCATCAGCTGTGTCTGTCCACGTGATGTTGGATATCATCCTCTGGGCTAACCACGCCCTATAACATAGTCTTATTATATGTTTCCATTTTTTGATGCTGCTGTTTCTTTTATTGGGATAGTGAATATATCAGTACCATAATCCCTTTCCATACGTACACTTCTTGTTTATTTTAGTTACCGTCTGAGCTTAAATCCTACACTTCTTATGTTATTCCGAACATCCTATGAATTTGAAAAAAAAAAAAAACTATATTTGAAAAAGCACAGCTGTGTTTTTTATTATTATTATTATTATTTATGCCTTAACACCTCACCGACATTAAGGTCATTAGTGGCAGGACAGCTGTGTTAATATAGCTGACCTCTTTCAGGATTAAGGAAAGTAAATTTCAATACATTACATGCGATAAATGCAATACAGTAGCACAAGTGTGCTGTTTGAGATGCAGTCGTTGGATTCTAAATCACTCACTTCCCATCTGTAGTGTCCTCTCTGTTGATGACATGTCTCTAAATCTAGTCTACATTGAAAACATCACTGGCCGTGATGCCTGATCACATTATTTAATCCACATCTTACCGATGTTTATTCATCACCTCGTGAGAGGTAGATCACGAGATTTTGAGGCATATTTGACGCACGTTTATCAACAAATAAAAATTGTAATTTCTTTGGCCTCTGCGTAAAATGATACAAACAGCCAGATAAATGAAACGTTCCTTGTATGTTTGCCCAGACATCATGTGGTCAACAAAGTATTTATTGAAAGACATTATAGTTTCAGGATTAGCATGTTGTTATTTATATTTTCTATAAACTTACTGTGGAAGTAGATAAACGTGATTCACTTGCTAGGCGAATGCCCCTATATTTAGTCCATTGATTCTAAAACAGGCAAGACTATATTTAGAACCCAAATTTCTGTACTAATGCCACAGCAGTGAATGGTACTCCACTTGAATAGAAATTAAGATGTTCACAAATGGAACACATTTTATTGTTTTTGTTTATAGTTTTTCAGGGGCCTAGAATAAAAAAATATATATTTAAAATATCTGAAACCATACAGACTTGATGAAGGTTTCTTTTGAAACCAGTGTGGTGTGATTTTTGCTTTTCATCAATAGTTTCAATAGCTTCAATTTATTCAAAACTCTGCCCTGCCACAATTGCTTACAGTACATTCATGTTCTCATTTGAAGGCAGCTATGACATCATTTTACTAGAAAGAGCAGTTAATTTCAAGTATTTTTAACAACTTCTGTACTATTATTTTTTGAAAATTAACTCCAAACATTTTCTGGACTGCTGTCAAAAATTAAGAAAACCTAACCAGGTGAGCCTTTTGTCAGTGTGAAACAGAATATAACTTAATTTTCTGATGTAACAAAATGAACATATTTATTACACAGAGTGTACAGATTTTTCATTTGTCTGGTGTTGGGTCGGTGGATGGTCTACAATGATGTATCGGCTGTAAACACAATACCACATATTTGGAAACTCATTTAATTCGCAGTATCTGTTAGCTGACGCAATGCTCATAATTTTGAATATTCAGAAACAACAACAAAATTTCACCAATACACTGAGAGGCCGATTTTGTTTTTACTGTTCTATTATCTATTTAGTGCTTTGTGTCTGCTATGAATGCTCCTGAAAGCAAACACCAATTTGGAACCAAATTGTAGGAATATTATACTGCAGTTTACCGTCTGTCGGTAGTTTTGCACTGTCACTTACCCGATAGTATCAGTTCAAGGAGATAGCAGGAAAGCAGGGACAAACGTTAGTTAAAAGAACAAAACATAAAGACAAGAACAGATCATGATAGTGAGGTGAGAAGGCTGAAGGGGCTGGAAAGAAGACAACACAAGAGAGGTAGAAAGTAGAAATGCAGTTGCGCACACTTCGATCAAATAGACGAGAAATCAGCAGCAACAAAGGAGAAGCTAAACACTCTTCTTAAAAAACACTATGACCGGAACAAGGAACAATGAGCAATAATTTTATAGGACTGCGAAAATAATTTAAGGAACAGAATTGGTGGCCACTAAGAATTACAATCCCGCAGTGTTTTCAATCCCGCGGGATTGGCGCTAACAGTTTTTAAACGAATATTTCTAAAACATAAGTATTTAACGTGTTAAAAAATTAAAAAGGAAACGTCTGTTAATTAAATCAATAAATCAAATCAATTTTAAAGTTAAATGATACAAGTTACTAACAGTTAACATTATTTTAATTGGCAAAATGATATTATAATTTTTAGCCTGTCTTAAGAATATTTCGAGCTTTACGTTTTAATAAAATCTAAACCAATTTTTAGATAAATAATCAAAAATGCAAAATATTCAGTCTTAAGTCATAATAAGTCATATTAGTTTTAAAACATGGTATGCATAATGGCCAAGTCAGCACTTTTTTTTATTTACGGTCTACAACTCCGAGAGAAAGCATTTTATTTCACAAGGTGAATGTGAAGTACAATAGACTTGTCTCAGAACAAGATCTCATAACTTTTTGTCACTGCATAGCTACGAGACTTCACCTATTTTTACAAGAATTGTTTTGGTGGGATTCATTATTATGTCTCCTGATCTTGATTGATCTTGTAGTTATGTAAGGAAGGAGACTTTCTCGGCATATGATTGCAATGACGTCCTCACGGGTGTATCGCCGGATTGCGTTGTAAATACACGAAATTTTACACGTGTGAAGGCGGCGGAGCAGCCGTCGAAGTATGATGTTTTTACAACCCAATTCGGCGATACACCCGTGAACATTTCATTATAACTTTTGATGCATTTAGTCGAAATAATAACAAGGACTTGAAAGGACGCATGCTATTCACTCAGAAATAATGTATTGTGTCGATTGACCGGCAGTGTAGACACGAAACCACATGAAAAGTAACACACAATTCAGCACCTTAATGAGATTATTTCAAGTCAAGATGAAATCATTAGACTTCTTAAGGAAGAAGTAAATGATATTAAGGATAAAGTGAAATATTTAACTCATCCTGTAGTTGCGAAAGCAAACTGTGATAAATGGACACATATTAATGGCCGGCGTAGCGTTTTTTGTATTTATTGGTCCCTTAGCATCATACATAGTACAAATGATATGGGATAAGTCAAAAACAGTCAAAAACAGTCTCTCACCAGAGAGACAGTACATTCTCTCTCTCTCTCTCTCACACACACACACACAGAACATACATCAAAGAAGACAATGGATCTCGAAGTGAAGCTTTCCAATAAGATTGACGTTTTAAGCTTGGAAAGTGATGTACAGTTAGACAAAATTCAGATCAAAACTAAAAGATGTGCATCAAACATATAGAAAAGCAACACATTGAGCAGTGTTTCGAAATGTAAACAGGACAATAATTGTAAGATTCTACTTTTGTGTGATAGTCAAGGCAGAGATTGCTCGAAAATGTTAAGAGAGAAATTGGGTTCTTCTTACAGTATAGAAGCAATAATCAAGCCAAAAGTTCCTATCGAAGAAGTGACTAAAAATATTGATAAATTGAGCAAACACTGCAGTTACAAAGACTATGTAGTAGTAATTGCTGGGACATATAACGTAAAAGATAGCTACAAAGGTCTTTGCAGTGCACTAAATTCTGTTACATCCTCTGTTAATGCATTAAGCAAAATAACTAATGTAATTTTCCATCCAATTCCACTCAGATATGATGTCCCAAATGTAAACTAGAAATTTATATCAGCTAATAAGTACTTCTGGAAGTCCATCAACTCAAGAAAAAATCTCAACAGTGATCGAGTCAGTATTAATTTTGAGATTGAAAGATTGAACAGAAGACCATTTACAAGTCATGGGCTGCACATGAACAAATTTGGAAAAGAACATGTTTGCAACAGAATTGTGGAGTTAATTAAACAAAATCAGAATGTATACAAGAAGGAAACTTGCATGAAGCAAATGAAACAGACTTTACTAGAAAGTTGGGTTTATAGAAAACCAAAGGACAGTGACAACTTCATTGTATCCTCCAAATCAAAATCATGGGGGCAAATGAATGCTGAAACACAAGCTCTTCAAGAACATGTGAATAAAGTATGTGACCATCCAGAAGAAGGAAAATCAGTGAATGAAGCAATCAACATAGAAGATTTTTTTTTAGGGTACGGTAAGTGAATCATTAGAAATGCCATTATAAATCAACAAGGGACCCCAAAGTATTTTTTATGAAAAACCAAGCAATTTTGAAGTGTTTATCCTGCATCATAATGTTCAATTACTTACCAATAAGTTAGCATAATTGGAAGTACTACTCCAGTATAGGCTAAATCTTGATGTAATATGTATCACGGAACACTGGTTAAGTGGTGATGAAATGAATTTGGTTTCATTTCCAGGATACAAACTAGCCAGCTGTTTCTGCAGAAAAACTTCTAAACATGGAAGTACTGCTATTTTTGTCAAGCAACACATTCAATGTCAAAATATCTTAAAATGCATTAAACTCTCTGTAGAGAAGAATTTTAAAGATTGTGCAACTCTTTTGCTTCAAACCAACCTAGTAGTTATAAATATCTATAGACCACCAGATGGAATATTGCCAACCTTCCTTACACAATTGGAGTCATTATTAAATAATGTGACTGTACCCAATAAAACATTAGTGCTTTGTGGTGATTTCAATATTAACTTCCTACAAGACAGTAATGAAAAATCAGATTTATTGAATAAGGTCAAATCGTTCAACTTAAAACCAAAAATAGACTCCCAAACCAGGATATCAAACTACCATAATACTCTTCTTGACCAGGTGTTTGTAACAGAGACAAGTCTCTTCTCAAAAGGGGAAGTAATAAGTATGGGATACAGTGACCATAAAGTGCAACTCATATTACTGAAGTTAAAAAAAAGTAAAAACACAAATTGTAAAAATATTGTTTAGCGGAGAAATTTTTGTGAAGGTAACATACGCATGTTTAACTTACTCCTATCACATGAATACTGGAAAGATGTCTAGGATCAAATAGATGCAAATGACTAATGTATTTCACAGTACTTGACTACACTATTTCAACCTGGCTTTTCCCAAAAGGAGGAAATTTGCGGCAGAAAGAACTAGTAAAAACTGGGTTACCACAGGCATAAAAATATATAGAGAAAGAAAACGTTTCTTACAGAATTACTGTAAACAAAACCAAGTGAATCAAAATTTTTCAAACTACGTTAAAAACTATAAGAAAATTTATAAAAGGTAATTCGACAAGCAAAAATTATGGCAAACGCTAATTATATAAAAAACTCTTCCAAAAAACCAAAACAATGTGACATATTATTAGACAACAAACTGAACTAAAGAACATCAAATTATGTACTGATAATTCAATAATTAGTGACTCCAAAGTTATAGCTGAAGAATTCAATAAATATTTTACTTCTTTGGCTGAAAAATTAATCAAAACAAACTGCAGTAAGCAAACTAAAGATGTTCCACGTCTTTCCACAATATCTAGTGCCACAATGTATCTAACTGAAACAAACCCTGACGAAATTTAGAAAAATCATAATGACTAAAAATAGTTTTTCATGTGGACTAGATGAGGTCCCAGATTTCATATTGAAAACCTGTGCTAATTATGTAGCTGCCCCTCTGGCAAAAATCTTCAACATATCTGTACAAACTGAAACTTGTCCAGAAGTACTCAAAACTGCAATAGTGACTCCACTGTTAAAAAAGGACCTCCTGATCAGTTGGAAAGTTATAGACCTGTATCCCAATTAAGTGTTTTTTCAAAAATATTAGAAAAACTCTTCCTTGACAGACTCCTTTAAGATTATCAACAATTGTGCACCACTTTCTACCCAGCAGCATGGATTCAGGAAAAATAATTCTACTCATATAGCAATCTTTGAATTCTTAAATTCTGTTTTAAAAGCTTTGGATAGAAATGATATGGTTGCAGGTATTTTCCTAGACCTATCAAAGTCATTTCATGTAATAGATCACGGTATGCTATTAACTAAACTGGAAAAAACTGGGATAAGAGGGAATGCAAAAAACTGGATAAAGTCGTACCTTGAAAACCGTAAACAAAGAGTGTCTGTTGACTATGAAACAACATACCAAAAAAATTGTACAAGGGAAAAATTTACCTTAGATGAACAGTTTGTTAACAATGGTGTACCCCAAGGTTCGGTGTTAGGACCTTTTTTGTTTCTAATTTATATAGATGACCTCACTAGGAACAGAGGCGGCCCTAGCAAGTTTTCCAGGTTGTGCGAAATCTCATTGTGGCGCCCCCAAATGTTCAGTGGCTCACTCGAGCAAAGCCGCTGCCATAGTCTTTATATATTAATAATAACTCAAAATCCCGAAACATTAGTATAGGATAGCAGCGGTATAAATGAGAAACAACTGTAAAAAGGAACAATATATGTTTGAAAAAGTTTATTTAAATTACTGTGTTGTACACAAAGCTTGCATCACGTAACTATCAAATTCACATATTTTTAATATTTTTTTAACAAATGAATAAGGAAATAAAATCATAACTAAAAGGCCTGGAATGCCATCTTCCTCGTTTTTGTCCTTGGACAATTTTATTTTCTACTGAAAAAATTGCAAGATCTGGCAGTTTATCTAGAGTCTGAGCTTTGATGATGATAAATTTTAATTTGCTGAAACGTTGTTCTTCTATAGTGACAGTTACAAGTGTGGCTGGTAAAATTCAAAGTGGTGTCTACACATTCGGAAATATATCCCGCCAAACATTTTGTTTCCTAAGTTGAACTTTTATTGGTTCTGCTGATTCAAGCCCCATCAACAATAGTTTCAGTTAGAAAGTTCCTCAACCAACTCACAACCGGATATGTCACATTTTTCTCCATCAGTTAAACTTATTTCTAAATCTGCACAGAATTATTCCAATTCTGACTTATCAGGAATTGTTTTGATAATGTGTAAGAACGACACTGTATCATTAAATCTAGATAGTTGCTTAGAATATTTACTTGAAACAATGTATTATACCAATTCACCGATGCAACTATGAACTCAAATTGCTCCATAATCTGGCTCAGAGACAATACCTCTGTTGCTGCAGCTGAATAATTCGTTTCCAGAAGGGCATCTTGAACTGAAGAGTAGTGATAACGAACTGCAGCGAGGCCAGAAACTCAATTCTCAAAACAAGTTTCGAAATATTTTTTTGGCGATAGTCCTTCTAAGTGCTTGGATACAACTTCCTATCGCTTTGTTGATCAAGAGAATAGAACAAATATTCTTTCAAAATCCGGACAAGGATACCGATTTAACAGATGTTTTGGCGGCACCTGCTATTATCAAATTTAATGACAGCTACATGGATTAAAAAATGTTCGAAGATATTGGTTGAGAATTCTGCTTTGGTCACTTTCGATTCCTCCTACCATATTTAATTTAATTTAATTTTAATTGCGATGGAACACACACTCCGGTGGGAATTTCCCTACACACCCAACTTCCCCCTATCCTGCACCCACCTACATTTGCCCTCTACAAATTTTAACTTTAAATTCTTTTAACGTTTTCGAAAAGTTATTCATCATTCCCCTCATTTCAATCCCTGACCCCTTACATAAAAAAGAAAATCTTCCCACAACCCTGTGCATGAAATCGAGTGCGAGATTGTGGTCATTGTCATCTTTTCCCTTCCATGAACTACTTTTCATACTTACTACAATATCTTTCTGTGCCTCATCGCCAGTATACGCCCTGTACACTCCCATGACCCTCCTCATCCTCCTCCTGTCTTGCAATGAATCCCATTCCAGCTCCTTTATCATATCTGTCACCGATTGCATTCTGCGATAATTTCCAGAAACAAATCTAGCAGCCCTTCTTTGCACCTTCTCCAACTCCTGTATTTGATACTCAAAATGTGGGTCCCATACTACACTAGCCATATTCGAGCAATTGTCTGACCAAAGTTTTGTAACCCAATACCTTTACTTCTCTTGTCCAGCCCCTCATCACTCTCTCCAACAAGTGCAGGATTTTGAAACCTTTTCCTACCACCTGTCCAATGTGTCCTGCCCAGTTAAGCTAGTTATCAAATGTAATGCCAAGATATTTACATTTCAAGTCTTAAGCAAGCAATTCTTTCCCCACCTTATATTCTTAATTAACCTTTTGTTTTTTATTTGAGTATCTAATTAGCTGACTCTTCTTTGCATTTATCTTCATCCCATGTTTACCAACCCAGCTAGATATCCTGTCCAGATCACCCCGCCACTTTCTTTGCTGTTATTAAGTCCTTGTTTAGTTGTTTAAAATATTCCCTACTACCCATGGAGGAAGGAAATATATGGAGGAGAAGTGACGTTAAATCGGTGAAGCAGGCTCTAAATTTCCCGCATGGCGGCAGCAGCGGTATTGTAACCCAAACAAATTCCGAGTTCACACTGTGTCTGATGTTCTGATTATTTCATTTTGTAATGTGCATAAGTGTTTTATAATGCCATCTTGTGTTGCATACGGTTGCACAAATAGGCAAGAGAGGAAAGAACCTGGAATATCATTTCATAGGTAAGTTGTATTCTAATAATTGTTGTTGAAGTGGTCAGTGGGAAATGAAAACTTTGGCGCATGTCTATAAATATTTAGTCATAGCTCTCAATGGTATGACTTTGTTCTCAAATTTTTGTTGGTGTAGTGTAGAAAATCAGCATACCTTGCTATTTTGCACATAATAGACTAGCATTACTTTTTAACGAGTGTTGAAAATGAGATTTAAAGGGGGTGTGTTTTACATCGCGGTTCAGTTAATTTAGTATTGCGCTTTCCTTCGTCACGTTGTAGTTTATACTGTATGATGAAATTAAATGTGTTAAATTATGCTATGCAATCTAGGAATCTTGATGAAGCAAATGATGTTACCGCAAATACAGTTTGCGATTCAAATACGCGTGTGTGGGTATCTCTACATAGTTTGATTCTGTAACGGCAATTTAATGGAGATTGTGGTTAGATCTAAATGCAGTCTGTACCAGAATGGTTTTATTGTTCCATGAAGGACAAAGAATTTATCTATACTGTCAGTAATTTCATGAGAACCAAGTTAGTGACAAAACGTGTATAGCGATGGAAACTACTTCCACTCCCAGCTATTCCCAATTTAGCTTACGATGTATTGTAACAAAATAACTATTTTTATTCTGGTCTAGGCCTCATTTCAACCTAACCACAAGTGGTAGTAAAAACAACTGAAATATCCATTCTGCATGTCCACCATGTAATTCATTGTGGCTTTGGCAGAATTAATTTTTAGTCCAGGTCGCATATCAACCCAATCCCAGTATATCCCGGAAACTAAGCAAGATATCGAAAAATTTTATTCTTTAATTTTCGATTTGTCTCGTCGTGTTATATAAGAATCGATCATTAAATTTGACTTTTGAGAAATGTTTCTTCTGCATTTCAACTCAAGACACCTCACTTTTGATACAGTATATCTCGAGAACTAGGCGAGATATCGAAAATTTTTATTCTTTATTTTTAATTTCTCTCGTCTTTTTAAATAAGAATCCGTCATCAAATTTGACTTTGACCAATTTTTTCTTCTGAATTTCAAACAAAACCATTTCACATTTGAGACAGAATATCTCGAAAACTAAGCATTGATATATAAAAAAAAAATATATTCTTCATTGTTTATTTGTCTCGTCGAGTTACACAATAATCCAGTCTGCAGATTGCGACGTTACTGTTAATTCCTAGAGTCCCTTGAGGTTTTTGTACATATACGCCGTGTCTGTATGGGTTAGTCCATGCCTCCCCACTCCCCCCACTCCTCCTCCGCCCGGCTTCACTTCATTGCGTGGTGAAGGTCGCTTGCGTCGTCTCCATATATTTCCTTCCTCCATGCTACTACCCTGCTATCTCTTAACTCTGTTCTCTTCATACCAACCTCTTGGATCCACTGTCATATCTCTAGACTCGACACTCGTTAATATCGAAATTGAACTTTTGCAAAGTATTATCGACAAAAAGGCCAGGGAGTTCAGCTCACAGCCCCGAATAGTCACTTAGCTGTTTGTAAGCAACGAAATACGCTATTGTACTTGATCTTCATTTGTGTCAGTAAAAGCAATGTTAAATATACGTTCGGCGTGACTGACATCAGGAGTTCAATTCAGTAATACGGAAAAGTATTTAGATGACTTATCCATAGCCAAATTTTTATTACGAAGTTCTTTCGTTTTGAATACGTTTGCCAAAATAATAGACATTAGTCTCCTTATTAACAACATGGCGGAGATGCTGCATCATCAAAGGGTCATATTTTCCAAGCAGTTACAATGTACCCAAGAAGTTACCATTATTAGAAGTATTTAGTGTTTCAGATCCAAAGCTTCCTCTGAAAAAAAATTTATTGAAAGTAAAACGAATAAATTCATCCGAGAATTGCAACTCATTGTGATTTTTCGTCTTCAGTGTGTCTTTATGAATACTTGTCTATTACACTGAAGTTCTTTAATCGAATCAACGCTTCTATCCAACTGAACATGGTGTGCTGGTGATTTGAGCAAGTTTTCGTGAGTTTTAAGACGCTCTATAAGTAGCTCCAGCTCATCAGATCCTTCTTTTCCCAAATAAGAGCTGAGACATTCTGTTAAATAAACAACAGAAAGAACAATATACGTTATCTGCAGATTTAAAGTAAACAAGCCATCGTCTTATAAGTTTCTCCATTTGGCATTATTCTTTGAAAATACGTATTCGAAAAATGATGTTGATGATTTTTTTCCCGTTGCTCGATTAATTATTTCATCTCTGGCTGCAGAGTCAAAGAGAGAGCCATTTTGAAATATCATAAATTGTACTTTGAACAGGCAACGGTAGGTGGTATGTCTAATACACTTCAGTCTGTAATATTTTGAACTGCAGACGACGTTCCATCCATAGGGAAAACTTCTCGTACATAATGCTCTTTATCATCAGTCTCATCTGAAGAACTCCTATTAAATAAGTTTTCTTCCGTCGCGTGTTGAACTAGTTTTGGTGACGACGATTCAGATGACTTCTCAATTGACAAGCAATTTTGAAGCCTTCTCAGATTTGCTTTGGTTTTGTTTTTAAGTACTGTGCGCCAGATTGGTGTTTTTTTTTAGATAGCGACATTTCTTTAAAGGACACATTATGCTTTGTAAATATTTCCGAAACGAACGTTTACTGCAATTGCCTTAGGTCTAGTACGGTAGAAGTAGATAAGTAGCTTCAATCTCTCCCCATGAACATGCACCCGTATGCGAATGAACTCCAAGATTACAGCCCAAAAGGAAGGAAACCGTTGCGGGAGGCGCGGACCCGGAGAGTGTTAATTATGGGACGAGTTGTGATTTTCTTGATTCGAGTAACTCAAATCGCAACTCGAGGTTACACGATTCTATGAAGACATATGATTATGCATCAAATTAAAGCTCTTACGCTTATAAGCTCTTCTGAATGAACAGTTAAAATAATATGTGAACAGCAACCTGGGTTATTGCAGAATTTTTTTCTCATTTTTCGCGCACACTATCTCTCGCTGCATTTTCGGCGCCCCCCATATGACGGCGCCCGGTGCGGTCGCACCGCTCGCACCGCCCTAGGGCCGCCCCTGACTAGGAATATCGATCCAAAGGATGCAGTTCAGTTTGCAGATGACACAAGTGTTTTATTTACCTCCCCGAACATTAAAAATTTAGAATTAACAGCAAATAAAACCATGAGTGAAATGAAAAACTAGTTTAACGCAAATAATTTAATCTTGAATGAGGAAAAAACAGTGTGTTTGAATTTTTGTTTGCCTCATTCTGCTAACAAAAACAATATTCAAGTAAACATAAGTGGAAAATGTGAAAAAAATGTAAACGAAACCAAATTCTTGGAATTATGGGTACAACAGAACATGAAATGGGATGTTCACATAAGCAAATTAGCTAAAAGACTGTCTACAGTGTGCTACGGACTAAGAATTCTTAGGGATACCACTAGTATTAGTACAGTAATGCCAGTATACTACGCTGATTTCCACTCACTGGTCAGATATGGAATTATTTTCTGGGGTAGCTCATCACAAAGCACTGATATATTTAGGATGCAAAAAAAGAGCGGTGAGGACTATATGTCACCTAAAAAGACAAGAATCCTGTAGAACACATTTTATTAACCTCGCCATTCAAAATGTTCCATGTCTGTACATCTATGAAATAGTTCTTTTCACAAGAGAGTACCTCCTAAGAAACAATAAACTAATAAAAAATGATGGTGCATAATTACCTCACTAGAGGACATTCAGACATCCACAAAACGTTTTGCAGGGCTACTGCATATCAAAAAAGTATTTTTAATTTGGGAATAACACTCTATAATAAAATACCAGAAGAAGTAAAAAATGCTTCCTGTAGCTCATTTAAAAAAAACTAAAGGCATTTCTAGTGAGGCACAGCTTTTACTCTATTAGTGAATATATGGACTCATAAAAAAAATGGGTTTTAGGATTCCTTCAAATTTTGTTTTCATCAACTATTGTATTGTTAAATTCTCTTTATGTACATTTGTTTTGTCATTGTATTATCAACCATGTATATAAGTATACAAAAAATGGGTTTTAGGATTCCTTCAAATTTTGTTTTCATCAACTATTGTATTGTTAAATTCTCTTCAGTACACTTGTTTTGTCATTGTATTATGAATCATGTATATAAGTCCCATTATCTCATAATAATATGTAACATCTAATCATCAAAATGACTTATCCAATGTCAAATGTGCACCTGTACTATAACTTGACTAAATGGATCAATAAAAAATCAAATCAAATCAAACACCCCTGCCCCCCACGTAGCCCAGCGTAGCTTTCGAGCCAACCCCTCCCTCCCTCCCTAGACCGAGCCACGTAGTTTATGGACGATCCCCAATCTCTTACCCTCAAATAAAAACCTTCTTACTGCTTAACGCCTGGTAAGAAGAGTTTATTCCTGGTCATGTTGATAATTAATCTCTTCATACTACTCTTATTCCATGGACTGGAATAAATTACGAAGAAAAATAATTTAACTAAAATGCTAAAACAATTTAAACTTAAAATACGAAAAGAGTAATAGTACGCAGCTACAAGAAAGGAAAAAATGCGTGTGTAGAGAAACTGCCACCAGAGAGTATGCACCATCGCAATTAAATTAAAATAAATCTTAAACTAAAGTAAACAATGAGAAAAGGAAAGATTGTGGGTTTAGTCGGCAAAGTGAGAAGGATGGTTGGGACATGCCATCAGATCGTGGGAAATACAACGTACACACGACAAGAAAGCCAAATTGTGGAAAAATAAAATTTACCTGTTACCAGAGTCACGTGCGGAAGAGGCTAGTGCATGAGTGAATAAGGTGCAGCATGCCTTTGAGTACAGGCTCTTGGCAAAAATAAATGGGAACAAAAAAAAAATTCGGATGATAGGAATTCACTCATAACAGAAATTGAACACACTTCTATTTGATAAATTAGATGCTTGCTAGCAGGGAACAAGATTATTCAGTGCAACATTATGGTGTCTCTTCAAAAGATAACTGGAATTTTTTTAATTTAGCAGCCTCTATGTACAGGAGTTTCAAATATTTTTATTTTGTTGGTTTACATGTTCATCAAGTATGTTACATCGACAGCTGTTATGAATGCTTAGTTTATTTTGAACAGCCAAACAGACTAAACCTGTTTAGTGTGCTCCATGATTATCACTTGCTTCAAAAAAAAAAAAAAAAAAAAAAAAAAAAAAAAAAAAAATATTTGTATACAATTTTTTCTTTTTGAAAAATGGGTTAAAGTGCAGTACCACATTCGAAAATATTGACCATAGTGCCTTGTTAATGTACTATGTGTAAAACAAGAGTTTACGAATGGTACACATTTTTCGAAGAGGGTTGAAGTTTACGGCATCCTGGACGCCACAGCAATCGTCTATAAAGTCAAAGAAGTGAAAAAATGATTCACATCACTTTGTATGAGGTTTCTGGTGATGGCTCATATCAAGTAATCATATCCGATGGTTTTGGCAAGAAACTTATGGCAGCTAAGTTTGTTTTGAAATTGCTGAATTTCAAACAAAAACAACATATTGAAGACATAACTTAGGAATTGCCGAATGAAATCAACAACGATCTGGAACTTCTTAAAATGGTCATAACATGCTTCGAAACATGAATATGACGTCAAAAGCGAGGCCGAATCGTCCCAATGGAAGCTACCTATATAGCCAAAACCGAAAAAAATACAAGTTCGATCAAATGTGAAGGTTCCCCGCATTGTTTTCCTTACATTCAGTGGCTTTGTGCATCACGGGTTCCTGCTAAATAGATAACGAATACTACCTGTAAGTTATGTGTCGTTTTCATGAAGGAATCCGCATAAAACGCCAATAATGTATGAATACCAGAGAGATTGCAATTCAATAATGCCTTTGCTCACACCTCATTGGTTATTCGTAATTTTTTGGTTAAAGAACCTACTGTTTTGTCTCAGCCACCGTATCCACCAAATATGTTCCCAGTAACTTCTTTCTATTCCTTAGAGGTGAAGAGAACTTTAAAAAAAAAAAACACATTTTGCCACCATTGTACCATTGGTGAGATAAAAGTGAATTCCAGAAGTGCTTCAGCGATTGGAAAAAGTGCTGTGTATTTTACCTGAGGGGACAAAACTCATCCTGATTAAATATCCATTAGGAAAAACAAAATTTCCCGTTATTTTCGTCATCAGACGTCGTATTATATGTGATAGGGGATATGGTGTCCATTTTGTAGGGATTTCGATTAAGATGATAGAATAATGATAGGGGAAGAGATGAGCGGGAAATAGTATTGACAGATGTGTGGGTTACTGAGAGTGACACGAGCAAGGTGATGAATGAGACGCAGCACACCGACAGGGTGCAACTCATGGAAACGGGCAACTCCTACTCTGTCGAAGAATTTATTTCTAAGGTATCTAAAAAATAACTGCCAGTAGCTTGTGTAAATGTAGTTTACATATGCTATGCTATGACTGTTCATCTCCTGGTCAGCAGGGGCGGATCCAAGATTTTGCTTTGGGAGGGGCTTGAGCGGACTTTGGTTTGAGGTGGGGGGCTTGGCTTGAGTGGATTTTGGTTGGAGGAGCTTGCCTTCAGTGGACTTTTTGGCTTGGGGGGGGGGGGCAAAAGTCGTCCAAAAGGTTAGTATCTATAGTCCACTAGGGCCTCGAATCTGTAGAACTAAAAAACAAAAAGGTTTTCAAATTACTTTGGGGGAGCTTGAGCCCCCTAGCACCCCCCCCCCCTCTGGATCCACCCCTGTCCTGGTGTATTTATTTATTTTGTTATGCAATTGTTTACAGTACCATGTATGCTATGACTGTACATCTTCTGGTGTATGTATTGTTTTGTTATGGAATTGTTTAATGTACCATGTATGCTATGACTGTACGTCTAGTGGTGTATTTATTATTTTGTTATGCAACTGTTTATCTGTAAATTTACAACTTTCCACATCCAACAGAGCCAGTCTCTTATATTGGGATCAATGGAAAATGAATGTATTGTATTGGAGGAGCTACTTGGGAAAAACGTTAATTCTGTTTCGTGGACACAATTGATAGATAGGGTTTTGCTAGTCTTGGCCTTCACCTAAAAGAAGGAGTTATTTCCTGAATCGTTAGCTATAGCGACTTCAACGTGTGTCTGACGATCTTACAATAAAAATAACAATGAACTGAATGTTGTTATTACCTAAGCGATAAACTTAGTGGTCTGAACTTGCATGTAAAGTAAAGCGGTCTAATCATGGACCAACTAGTAGGATCCCCCTGTAGAACTACTGTAGGATGCCCTCACCCATCCATGCTACTAGAAGGGGTCTGACAAGATGTTCCAAGCAGTCCTCTCCACTCGTACTTTCTTCCGGCACACCCCGTACCGCACACTCGCAGGATGTTTCCTCCTTTCATGATCCAATGCCAAAGCTTGTTGGACAGCAAGGACTATGTGTTTGTTCCCTGGGAGTTCAACAACATCCAACACGTCCTGCACATAGTCCTGTAACCCCTTCCTGGCCCATCAAGAGTTCTTTATCGAAAATCGGATCATTGGAGGTCCTAAAAGTTGGACTGTGTATGGACCACTATAGCGGTTGGCAAAACCAGCTTAGTGGCCAAAAACAATTTAGACCTAGTTTCTTGTTTGTTCCATTCCTATTATTTTAATTTTTTTATTAAATTTACATACCAAAATTACCCGAATGTATTCTTTGTAGGTGACTACAAACTTTAACAGATTTCATTAATTCATTCGAGAGAAGATCAAAATATAGAACACAATAAGGTAGTTGTCGTAGTTAGCCAGCACATGAAGGCCAAATTTAATTTTGTATATATCTATTATAAAATTACTTTGAATTGTTTTTCGCTGTAACTGTTCTATGACCGATTGAGCTAGAAAATGCATATTGCAACTGCTCATCCAATACCACCAAGCTGTTGTTCTTCTGTGTTGTGACTACATCTAAGCAAAAGTTGTAACAATATGACATCCCGATAACCATTATTATTAATATTAAATTATTTCTGTATGATTAATTATAAGTGTTTATGTATAATTACATTGGTATCTCTAAACTGATTTGGGTATTAAAGGATTCCACAAGCCGTAGTTTTGTATTGTCGCTGCAGTAGCATGCATCTAGCAGCCTTAGCATACGTTACAATCCGGCAACAGCTGTGCGAGTAGTAGTATTTTGTTTGTCCTATAAATCATATACATCTACATTATACATAATGACATCAGAATATGTAAATTATTAATTAAGATATTTACAGTAAATTACTTCAGATAGTACAGAGTAGAAGTAGTGGTACTGATGATAGGACATAAACAATTTCTCAAAATTTACTTTGTAATGTTGCTTTTATATTATGTGGCAATTTATTGAAAAGCTTAATCCCTATGTGATAATGTTCCACTTTGATTCATTTTTCTTTTTGTATTCATAATTTGCAAATCTGATTGTTTCCTTGTGTAATGATCATGTACCTCATTATTTGTTTTTAAAGCTGCATCCTTACCTATGACATTATTTCTATTAAAAAAGAATGGTTTCAAAGATGTAAATACTTGCTCTTGGGAGAATATTAATATATTTAAATAAGGGTCTACAAGATTCCCATGATTTGTGATTTGTCATTATTCTTACTGATCTCGTTTGAATAAAGTCCAATTGTTTAAGATAATATTTGGGTTGGCAGGGTTCCTGTTTTGAGCAGTATGGCAATTTACTGCAATGGTTTTATTACAATTTATTATTAAATGGCTGTTTTTGGACCATACAGATAGCTGTTTAGTGGTTTTATTAATACTCCGCTGAAGAACTTCTTCAGTTTCAATATTCATTAAAAGTGTTGTGTCATTCACAAAGAGAATATTATCACATAACTCAACATTTTCATTTATGTCATTGATATACAAAAGAAACAGGAAGGGTCTAAGAACTGAACCCTGTGGAATACCGTGTTTAATACTTCTAATGTCTGATGGATGCTCTCTGATTATTCGACTTTTGTGTCCTTACATTTTAAGGTGACAAGGGGCCATCCATAAATTACGTCACACCTTGAGGGGAGGGAGGGGTCTACAAAGTGTGACATTGTGTGACAAGGGGGGGGGGGACGTGTCATAAACTTTGTGACATCACATCCATAATTTGTATCACTTTTTGGCTCGTGGCGGAAGATGAAGATGATGATGACACATCGAATGTTCCCAACACTATCGAAATCAAGAATGAAGTGACTATTATGCCAATAATAAACAGTATCAAGGAATGGGTTCAAAATCCATGCACACATGATGACTCAATTTTGTATCATTAATCGCTTTTTCTTTCTTTTTTTATAGTTTCTTAAATGTTTGATATGATTTTTTTAACTAGAAATACATAAATCATTTTCGAAGTGCTGTTTTAATTTATAAATTTAAAATTGAAAAATATGTGACGTCACACCAGGGGAGGAGGGGATCCCACAAATGTGACAACCTGTGACATGGGAGGAGGGAGGGGTCCAAAAATCATAATTCATGTGACGTAATTTGTGGATGGCCCCCAACCTGTTTCCTTTAATCACAGTATAACTTGAACCTATTTTTCTTGTGGCTTTGGTTATTAGAGGCGGGATGGGACTGGGGACAAGGAACAGGAAGGAATTCGGCTATGGCCTTTTTGAAGGAAGTATCCCGGCATTAACCTGGAGTCGTTTGGGGAAACCATGGAAACACCAAATCTGGATGCCCGGGCAGTGATTCAAACCCATGTCCTTCAAAATGTGAGGCCAAAATGAACTTGAACCATTTGTATGCTACACCCTTATTATCATAATTATCAAGCTTAGACAGGAGGATTTTATAATCTACCATATCAAAAACTTTAGACAAATTTAGAAATATGCGTTTCTTTCTCTTTTTTAGCAAGTATTTTAAAAAATACTGTTAATGCAAGCATAAATAGCTTTCGGGGTTGATTTCCCTGTTCTAAATCTATATTGTGAATCAGATAATTTATTATTTTTGTCAATGAAGCTTATTAACTTTTTATACACAATCTTCTCAAGTATTTTTGAGACCTCACATGGGATAGTAATAGGCCGACAATGTTTATCTGTTTCTCTCTTCTTATGTATTGGAATAACTTTTGCTAGCATTATTATTTCTGGGAAACTACCGTATAGTAATGAACGACTACACGAAAATGTTAGTGGTCGAATTACGTATCTAAAACATTTCCTTAGGAGCGTGTCACGAAAACCACCAATTCCTACACATGTTTTTTCATTAGTTCTTTTTTTTCTTAGCAATTGTTTCCTCACAGACACTATCAACAGAAAGGTCTTACTATTTCTCCTCTATTATTAGAAAATACTTTTGTTAATAGCTCTTCAGGAATACCTGTAAAATATTTATTGAAGAAGCCTATTACTCTATCTGGGTTACAAATTATATAGTAATTAATTTTTAAAGAAGTAGTTTGATGAGATTTTTTATTTAGTTTTACCCGTTTTCTTTCTTACTGCATCCCATGTCGCTTTGCTTTTGTTAGAGAAATTATAAACAAAACAAAGTTTTTTGGCTTGCTTTATACTCTGTATAATTTATTCCAGTATTTTTATTTTTTTTAATAGTAGTCCTCAAACTGAGAAGCACTATGGTTCTGTTTATAAACTTTGTAGAGAAGAATTTTTTAACATGATTTTTTTATTTTTCTGTTATTCAGATATTATGAGATGCTCCATTTTTTAATATTTTTACTTTTAGAGAAAATATATCAAAATAATTTTTTAATAAACATAATAAATTTCTCATTTAAGTTTTCAAATTTAAAAATACCTAACCATGTTTCCTTAATTAATAAGCAACTGCAATTTGCAATGCTTTCTTCGCCAAACCATCTGGATCTTACTTTCTTTGTGGCACTGTACACGTTATTTTCCTTTACATCTATGGGCAACAGTTGTGCCAAATGATCATTGAAACTTATGCTTGAATTGAGAGACTTTGTTTGTCTTTATTTAGGAAAACTTGGTCATGGATTGTCTTACTGAATCCTATTACCTTTGTTAAGTTATTTATTGAATGATGTAAACCATAAGAATTGGGGAGCCGTGTTTTGTTTCTTGTCAGATATTCCACAGTCAAATCTCCACATACTACTAACTCAAAACTTTGTTTACCAATTTTGCTGAACAGTGATTCTAATTTTTTCATTAATAATACAAAATTTGTGTTATGAGATCTGTACACAAAAACTATTATCTTCTTAAATTTAGGAAGTTTAACTACTACCAATTAAATGTTTTTTCTTAAATCAATTGACTATTATGCAATACAGACTTGTATTTAATATTGTTCTTAAGAATAATGCATACTCTCACTTTTCGATTATGAGACCTGCAGTAATTTTAAGCCAATACATAATTGGGCATCTTGACTCATTGCCTCTGGCCAGTCTTAAGCAAATGATCTGTTATATATAAAACTGAATTATTATTATTATTTTTATTGATATTAAAAGCAGCAACCACTCACAGTTTTTAGTTTTTATATTTTTATATTTTTATATTTATTAACCATTACCGGTTTCAAACAAAATGTTTATCATCAGATGGTTTGCATTTATATTTATAATGTATTCAAATATGCAAGTGTGCGTCCTATAACAACAGAAAGTAGCATTTATTGGATGAGGTTTGGTTTGAATGGGGATGTTAATTTTCATAGTAAATCTAGTTTACTTTTATTATGTATGTTGTTTCTTCATTTTCTTTCATCAAGGTGCTGGCACACTAGAAATTTTCTTAAGAAATTTTTCTAGACATAGGAGGGGATTGACTAGACCAAATCTCTATATTGCTTAGAATTTTTGTTAGTCTTAACAGTATTTTCATTGTTATTACACTCTGCTGTACTATAAACCAATTTATCACTTTTCTAAATGTATTTCAAAGTTCTACTTCTTTGACAACGGAGCGCATTTTTACCCCAAGCATTGAAATATTGACAACGCCTTGTAAACATTTCACTTTTGGCACAGTATGTATTAATTGTTTCTAAGTTATTGAAGCTGTTGCAAAGAAAGGTTAAGTTATTGTTTATAACCCTAACTTATCATTTTCCACCATGAGGTTAGATTATGCTCATACTTTTTTTGGAAGAGTGATCAGTAGTACATTGGTGGTAGTGAATGTTTCAAGGCACGCATTTATAACTCAGAACACATTCTGTGGCTTACCTCCTCTGTATCGTTGCTTCCACTCTTTATTACAACATAATAATTATCCTTAAATAAAGACTACTTTTAGGCTAAATGCTTTATTAGTTCACTAACATTTCAGTTCAGCATTATACTGGCAGCAGTATAAAGAGATAACATTTCATTGTTCATCCTTTCAGCTTGGCCACGACCATGACTACCTGCCAGGATGAGACTTTCACAGTTTTACTTTATTGTTCTTGGAGTGGTCTTTTTTCACTACAATGATTTGCCACACAGATTTTTGTGGAAACATTGCAAGCAGTAGGCTGTTGTCACTGTGTATTTATTCATCACGTGTCATCTGCTTTTTATGTGATGCTGTTGTAAGTTCTGTTACTGCTCTACAATATTACTGCTTCCACTAGCACCTTCAGAAGGCTGATTTCCTGCTTTAAATTATAGTTTATTATATTGTTAAATATTTGCCAATATCTTTTACTTTAAGAGTGTTTTACCAAGTGCAGTGGGTGAACAGTTAACGTCCAGGCTTCACATGAGTATGAATAGCTTTCCGGGCATCCAAATCGGGTTTCCCATGGTTTCCCTGAATCACTCCAGCCGAATGCTGGTCAGCAGCTCAGCTATCAGAGGGCTACCAAACCTCACAATCACAAGACTTGGTATAGCTAAAAAAAAAAAGGTCACCCATATGGCATGAGGGCCCAATATTTTTTTTTCCTTGCTTAGGGCTCTTTTTAACTTAGCAACAATACCGATGCTTGGATGCCTCCTTCAAAAAGGCCATGACCGAATTCCTTACCTTTTCTTGCCACTTGCCACATTCCTTTCCTGCCTCTAATGACCTCGAAATTGATGAGGTGTAAAGCCATGAGCAAAAAAAAAAAAAAAAAAAAAACAAGGTGTTCTTATGATTTCAAGAAATTTCGAGAACATTTTAGTAATTTTTTACAATTTATATTTTCATAATTACTGCTCCAGAAACTAGTGACGGCTTTTTCATACTCTTCTGTAATATTGTATTGATTCTATAAACTGCCGATTATAGCAACCGGCCACTTGAAACAGTGCTAAGGTGAAATCTATGCCATTTGTTACTATTATGTGCTGTAAATATTTATGTATGTTTTTCCGTGTGTTTCGATGAAATAAAAGTCAAATTAAATGTTTATTGATGGTGTCATTACTTCAGACGATGCCCATCTTTGTGAATGTTCAAGAAATTAAGTAACACACTTTGGTGGAAGTTTAAACCTTTTGACAACTGGGAGAAATCTGGAGAAATTTATAAATCTATACACAGAACTGAAATCAGAGTTGTTTTACGATATGTTATTAACAACTGTAAAGGACATGTCAAGTACATGTTGCTCATATGAGATCTATGAAAACCAAGTTTTGTAATAAATTTTCAATGATCCCCAAAAACGTATAAGGAAAAATTCCAAATTCATATATCAGCTAGAGAACATAATGAAAGTTATATTAGTAAACTAAGCCCTTGCACAAGTTTTGTATAGTTACAGAAGGTATCGAATTTCCCCATTTATTAATAGACTTTTCTTTAAATAATATATGGCTCAACAATGAGGTTAGAAACAGGAGGGAATTGGGGCAAGAAACAATAAGTAATTCACCAATAGTATTGAGAAGAAACAATTACAGCATTTTGGAAACAAAAATGAGGATCGCTAAAGTGGGTAGCCCCTGAACCTCCTAAATGCATGGCGTCAGCTCACACAATAGGCTCAGTGATCAACCACAATAAGTACTTTATGCTAAAGTGCTCACAGCCTAATGCTTCACCAAGAACTGAAATGAACTGCCATAACACCACAGGACCCCAGCTGCATTGCTCGTCTCCTGTCAAAACACTGTTGACATTTAAGATATACTCAATCACACATAATGGTTCAACCGACATGTGTACCATATGTGCACATTGAAAAATGTGAATTGGTCGTAAGAAATAACTTCTTCTTTGCTAATATGAATATATTATTTATTCAAAACATGGCATTTAAAATACACCTAAAATAAAGATCAAAGATTACAAAAGTATTTTTACAACAAATAATTTCTGATAGGCACAGACAACATTTCTTATATTATTCAACACCACCAAAAACAGGCAGATGATTCCCAAATATTAAGAGCTATGACATTTTTATCAAATATTCTACAGTGACAAACAAAAATTAATAAAGTTACTAACTAAAAATTACAGAAAATATAACATACTTCAAAAGGAAAACCACAAACAATTCCAAAATCAGTTATAAAAGGAGTAGCAGAAATATTAACACTTTTTTTTTATTTATCAATCTTGTTTCATGGATCCCTGCTGGGGAAGCACCTCTGGGATGTGAAACATGTCATGGTTAATATACATACATACAATATGAGTCATAATCATAGTAAAAAACAATTATATGTTACAAAGAAAAATAAAGACAATAAAATAAACATAATTTTTTACAACTGTGATTTGCAAAGGTCATATTGAATACAATTATTTCTCTATCTATAAGGAATTAAAACATATCACTAGCCATACAGCAACAAAAGACCCAACACGTAGCAATCATGCCACTCATATCAACAGTTACGTATTTCGTTGTTATGCTAATGATACAGGGATTCTGGGGTAAAATATATTTGAGTAGTTAAAATCTGAACAAGGAAGAAGAATGAAGTTGCTAATCTTTGGATATGTGTCAATAATCAAATGTAGAACATACTGATCATAGCCAAATATTATTTGTTTGTGCAAAATTTCATAGAAACTTGGATACTTCAAATATTGATATACGTCTTATTAGACATATTACAGAAAGAAGTTTTGTGAGAAAATGTGAACCAATAATTGTTAAACACAAATACAAAAATATTATGTGATTAAATCCACTGAATAATTGATGAAATAAAAACATTCAACACATAAATTACTATTCTCTATAAAACTTCCAAACAAATGTTCCATAGCCTTGATGGATTCTCTGATGCACCAAATGTTACTAAAAATTTTACAGTGAAATTGCTGCACACTTAAATACGTTCTTTATTGTTCATAATACAGTGAAAAACTAAATAATTTTATAAAAATTTCAGAAGTGCTGGGCTACTAATGCATATATATTATAGAGGTTACTAGATACATATTTCCAATTTTTTCTAATATGTGGCATTTGATTTTATTTATTTAATATATATAGTAACTGGGTGACCGATCTCCGCTCGGCATCTTTCGGTTTCTGTTCAATATCCAAGATTTCGAGTAAATTTTGATTAAAGTAAAGGGCTTGAAGGCTTCCTAGGCATTTTGAGGTGCACAGTTAACCAAAGAGAAGCTTAACTAACATCAGTAGGCTTACTGGTACCTAAAACTTCTACGTAATGAGCTTAGGGCCATTTCCGAGAAACCAAATACAAAAATTGCTCCTTTTTTTATCTTGTTAAAAACTTGAAAAGCAAAACATTATCTACATATTAAAATTTCATCCTAATCGTTAGATCCATTTGCGAGACCGCCTCATAAATTGGTTTCAAAGAAAAAGCTATTATTATGTTTAATAGAAATCTTAATGTCACTCAGGGATTTATTAATGGTGTGAGATTTTTGGTAATTCAGGGGATTCTACAATAACCCTTGATGATGGATTCTTACATAACTCGACGAGAAAAATTGAAAGTAAAAGAAAAAAATTATATCTAATTTAGTTCTCGAGATATAATAATTCAAAATTGATGTGGTTGGTTGAAATGCGACCTGGACCAGAAGATAAATTTCGCCATAGCCAAGTTAAATGAAGAATTCATATGAAACTCGTCGAGACAAATTGAAAATAAAGAATTTATTTTTCTGATATCTCAAGTGAAGAGGTTAAGATTAGATCTGGCCTGGACCAGAAAAAAAATCCACCAAAACCACTGTCTATAAGGTGGAAATGTACTTCCAATGTTTTATTTTCTTCCTAATGGTTGTTGCTAGGTTGAAATACAGCCTGGACCAGAAGAAACGTCACCAAAATCTCAAGGAACTAGACCTTTTAACTGATTTTTGACATGCTATATCTCGAAACTAAGCGAGATATCAAGAACATTTATTCTTTATTTTCAATATATTTCGTCAAGTTCTAAAAAATTCATCATGAGATTGTGACGTCACGGAAATGATAGAACATCATCAGTGTTTAATTCATTCACTCTGATAAAACTATGCTCATACCTCACGTGGTAGTATTTAAATGACAAACTAACAACCACATTTTACAGTCAAAAAGTAAACGATGATTACTTTATAACTGGTATTGCTAATATTATTTTCAAAGGAGTTTCTGTAAAGTATCACATCTTCATTTTTAATGTTTTACAATTAAAACTGCATTCTAATATTTCCACGGGTCAGCCAGTATACAAGAACTGTTCGTTTAAATATTCGTTGAAATCAAAGAGAAGCTTTTTGTAGGCTTTCTGGTACCTGAATTGTCTACAAGATGGCACTAGTGCCATTTTCGAGATACCGAGAGAAAAACTTGTTTGTATTTTTGAAACTAGCTTTTTTGTAGTGAAGACAACTATTTAGGTAATCTTAAAAGTCAAAACGTTATCTAAATATCAAATTTAATCCAAATCGTCATAGCCATTTCCGAGATCCATTGTATATATATATATAAGAATTGCTCGTTTAAAGATATATTATTGTTGAGAAGGTTATTCAATAAATTGGATAATTTTATGCCTTATATGAAAATAAGAGACCTAATTATCACATAAGTAAGACATTTTACCAGTCTTCATGTATTATGTGTTGTCAATCTCACACAGTTTATAGAAGATGGATGCAAAGCTTGTAAGATGACAGGAGTGGTATTTGTTGATTTGTCATCAGTGTATCACATCATCAACCATCAACTACTACTAGCCAAGTTCTACAACCTGACCAGGAATTTCAGTCTTAGTAAGTTCATTGCTACTCTTCTAAAGACTCTTAGATCCTTTGTTGACTTCCTAGGACAGTGCAGCCATTGAAGATTACAGAAGAATGGTCTACCCTTAAAGAAGTGTGCCAGCCCCTATTCTATTTAACACTTATAAGAATGATAATTGCACCCTCCAGCAGGAGTTTTCCTTATGCTGATGATCTTCCTCTGGGCACACAGAGCCAATACTTTGAATCAGTAGAGAGAAGCATCACTAACACACTTCACAGTTTGTCAGAGTACTATAATGCAAACCAGCTTAAAGCGAATCCTTTGAAATAACGAGGATATGCTTTTCATTTAAGGAATAGAGAAGCCAAAAGTAATATGGTCTGAGGTTGAACCAAAATTTTGCAAAACTAGCATATCTAGGAGTAACCCTTAACAGATACCTCACATTCAGAAAATACAGCATGAATTACAAGCTGAAAGTTTTGATTAGGAACAATCTTGTATAGAAATTATCTGGTTGAACATAGTATTCAGTCAGTAAATTTACTGCTACTCTTCTAAAGAGGATGAGCTTTTCACTTAAGGAATAGAGAAGTCAAAAGAAATATGGTCTGAGGTTGAACTAGAATTTTGCAACACTAACATATCTAGGAGTAACCCTTGACAGATACTTCACATTCAGGAAATGCTACATGAATTACAAGCTGAAAGTTTTTATTAGGAACAATCTGGTACACATTAGGATAGCCAACCTGAAACAATCTGATCTCCAGCCTTAGCACTGCATTATTCAGCAGCAGAGTATGCCTGTCTTGTATAGTATACCTCAACTTGTGCCAAACAGGTGGACATAGCTATCAATAACACCTGCAGAATCATAACAGGGTGTTTAAAATACACTCCAGTTAAATAGATCCACCACCTCGCAGGAAAAGCATCACCTTCAGTTCAAAGAGAAATAGCAGCAAACAGGAAAGATAGTGTACCATGAAAGAACTTGTCCAATACAGAAGCATTTACTGCACAGACTATAATCCCAGAAAATATGTTATTGTGTAACTATGTATGTTTCTGACTCAAAATAAATAAATCAAATGTGTTGTAAGTTTATTTGGGAACATTAGCAATTATACACATACTTCAAACTCATAAGGCCACTCACATTCATAAATTCTTTTACGTTACAATTACATTACAGTTTTTAGTCTTATTTTTACAAATAATAACAGCATATGGATATCTAATGATACAGATTGTTTTACATCCTACTCTTCAACTAAACTATTTCTTCACAAACACAAAGCAGCTAATCTGCATGTGTTCTTTTATGTATCGTTAAGTTAGAAGGATACTTAAATGATTTTCCACAAACTTTACAAGCATAAGGGCGCTCACCTGTGTGAACTCTTTTATGTGTTACAAGGTCACAAGAGTGTCTAAACGATTTTCCACATATTTCACAAGTAAAAGGTCGTTGACTTGTATGTATACTTTTATGTTTTTTAAGACCGCTAGATCCTGCAAAAGACTTTTCACAAATTTCACAAGAATAAGGCCGCTCACCTGTATGAACCCTCTTATGTGTTATTAAACTACTAGACTCTTTAAATGATTTTCCACATACTTGACAAGCATAAGGTCGCTCACCTGTATGAATTCTTTTGTGTATTATAAAGCCACTATACGTTTTAAACAATTTCCCACAATCTCACAAGCATAAGACCACTCAGCTGTATGAACTTTTTTATGTTTTGTAAGGCAACCTGACTGTTTAAATGATTTTCCACAAACTCCACACACATACGTCCGCTCGGGCAAATGGATTTTTTGGTGTGATGTAAGGTTAACATGTTCTATAAACGATTTTCCACAAACTTCACAGGTATAAGACCTCTCACCTGTATGAGTTCTCTTATGCATTTTAAAGCTACTGAGTTTTGTAAGCGATTTTTCACAAATTTCGCAAACATAAGGACACTCACCTGTATGAATTCTTTTATGTCTAATAAGGTAACTAGACCGTGCAAAAAGTTTTCCACATACTTCACAAGAAAAAGGCCGCTCACCTGTATGAATTCTTTTGTGTGTCTTGTTATGACTTGTAAGCTCAGAAGAACTTTTAAAGGATTTTCCACAGACTTCACAAACGTACGGCCGCTCATTTGTATGAAGTCTCTTATGTTTTATAAAGCTACTGGACTGTACAAACGATTTTCCACATACTTTACAATCATAAGGCCTCTCTCCTGTATGAATTCTTTTATGTATTGTAAGGTTACTAGACTGTTTAAATGATTTTCCACATACTTTACAAGCATAAGGCTTCTCTCCTGTATGAATTCTTTTATGTTTTCTAAGGTAACCAGACTGTTTAAATGATTTTACACAAACTTCACACTCATAAGACGGCTGACCTTTATGGATTCTTTTATGTGCCACAAGGTCACCAGAGTGTACAAACATTATCCCGCAAACTTCACAAGTGTAATATTGCTTACTTGTATTAATTCTTTCATTCAATATTAGAGGACTTGAGTCCGTGATAAATTTTCCACAAACTTCAGAAGTGTAATCCTGCTGCTGATCATGTACGGCAATGGCATGGCGACACCTGCAAATAAAGTAATGGTAGAAAATCTAGAGTAATCAGTTATATTGCCTCCACAAGTATGAATTTATAAGTCCTGGAACTAATGAGTTAATTTTTTATGATATACTATTAATAAGTGATGAATCTTTTTAAAATAAATTCAAGTACATGTAACAAAGAAATTGGTACCTGCAGCTACAAATGTAACATAACGTAACTTAGTCTACAACCCAAAGGAGTCATACTAAGCCATCATGTCAGGGGTTGAACGGCCAGTTCCTTTCCACTGGGACCTACAGTTTCATGTGAAGTCTGAGCCTCAGAAAGACCTGACATAACTCATACCATCAGACAGGGCTCCAAAATCCTAGAGTCGGCACTGCCCGAAGTAACCTGCAAGGTAGTGATCCACCCCGACCGTGTGCCACGAGGACAACACGAGAGATCTTACAACGCATCGACGAGTTACAAGATCGCATTAATCCTACCGGACATAGGGGACCCAAAGTTCGACGTGGAATCAGAACCACGTGAGCATTCTGGGGTACTTCACATCACACAACAACTTGTGCCAGAGGTGAAGGTCGAGCTAAGAACCTATGAAAATCCTCGCTGAGACTGGGATTCAAGCTGGGAACTTTTCCATCTCCAGTTGGAAGCTCTAACCACAGAGCGTTCAAACCTCTCAAGAAAATCATATATTACATCACTCTTCCACACGGATGAAGTCGCAGGTAACTACTAGTGCTTAGGCAGTAAAAGTAGAAGAATTATTCAGTAATTTTTAGAATTTAAGGCAATGAATACACCAGACATTTATTGCAAGCCCTGTGAGTGTGGGCAGTGTGGTGCGGTACGGACCATGTGAGATGTGTATGTGTTTGTGTATGCATGTGCCAAGTGACAAAGTCAACCATAGCTTTGGACAGAATAAAGAAGACACTTGGGTTTGACTTAAAAGCAATACACATATTGGTCCAAGTAAACTGAAACTGGGACAGCTTGATTAAGGAGGGTATACAAAAACTTCTCGACAAAGATATAGTAGAGCAATGGGGTATCAACCTAGCACAGCATGGAATAAGATGGTTAGTCAGCTGAAAGAGTGGTAACAGAGCCATTGACATTTTTCGAGAAGGCACACCAACCTCCATGACCTGTATCCCAAAAAAGCCTGACTACCTGCTGTCCAACTAGTCCCACTAGTGATCCCAATGAGTACACATGACCCTAATGTCACAGACAACCATTAATGGCCACCCTAGCAACCTGAAAATTCGACAGGAGATGAAATCTGAGGAGAATTCGAAATGTCAAATTTATGCACTCCACCTTTGGAAGGACTGGGAATGCTTTACACAACTGATATATCTGGAATGCCTCCATTATTTCAATATTCAACATATCCAAAAATTAGTAAGAAATAATGATAGGTCATAGCCTATGATGTTCACTTCTGGTATTCTATAATATCTTGAAACTACTCAATACAATAATAGATTTACTTCATTCTTGTTAATATTCATCCTATTTTGGCAAAACATTTGTGGTGTAGAAACCCCATTTAACAAAAACAAAAACCCATATCCATACTAAAGACTGACAACCCATGGTTGACAAACAAGGCTACACTCAAATTTAATAGCAGAAAAGAAGGTATTTTATTAGTTTTAGTCCCTACATGATAATATTGATAAAAATAGATTAACACTTTCCAATTCATGGATTAATATTGAATTACATTCAAAATAGCTTCCAGCCATTACATCTACCTTCAAACATATATTTAAATCTATACCAATATTATGCAACACAGATCTAAACCAAAACCCACATCATAAAAGCATGTGTTACTCGAAATAAATAGAGAGCCTCGCTCTTACCTGAGAGGAAGTTGTGCAGACCTGCAAGTGTCCTGATGTAGATGGAGCTTCGTGAAGTCTTGAAATACTTCAAAGCAATGTACACAGAAATACAAAGGGCACGAAACACCTGTGACATGCTGAAATACGTGTCTTGTTAGAGAATTCCAAGATAAAAATATCTGTGCACAAGAAGCGCACTCACGCTGAAATAGTGGCTGCTGTTTCACAGTAATTTCACTGCTATGATCAGCTCTGTGAGAATAGAAGGTTGACAGAGCTGAGAAAACCTTACCGCAGTAATTGCAAATGTACTTTGGAATATTTATGAGTCGGCTGTGAGAGAAAACATGCCTTACTAGAAAATCCCGTGTTTTGCAAATACGCCGACAATTGGCACATGAGAACAGCAGCTCCTTGACAGCTGATGTGTCACTGCTACTCTCCTCATAAGGTGAACTGACACTGCTTACATTAGACTGAACTAGATGCATATTCACTGCCATCTGCACAGATACAGATTTCTCCCCTATGTCAGTAAATTCTTGGCCACTACACAACTAGCAAATTTTCTGCAAAGAGAAAAAAATATTTGATTTATTCCACAATATCTACAAAAATTCATAAATATAAGTACATAAAATCAGTAAAAACTTTTAAGCTCATTTTACAATTTATATACATAATTACTACATAGCAACTCATGCACTACAAATATCAATTATAGTGCTATATATGATAAACTATACACATTATGCTAAAAAAATTTGTTATATAAAGCACTTTACTATGGAATTATATCAGTATACCATTTGAAAACACTAATAAAATTGATTTAAAAAAATGCTATGAATTCTTCAAATAAGTTTTAAAAAATCACTAATTAATGATACAGTGATCTCTAGTAGCACTAATAGCAATTTATCTCTAGACAGTAACAATAGTTACGTGCGCAGCAAACATTTTATTGAGTTAAATAACAAACAGATGATACATTCTATGTATCCCCATATAAATATTTGAAATACACTTCCACACTAATGATAAAAATATAGTCAATTATATAATCAACATTATCTTTTACATTTTTAATGCCTATATATTTGTTTGATGAGAAATTGTTACTAATATTTAGGTTTACTACATATGATGTCCATCCGATGTAAGAAGCACTTTGGCCAATCATAAACTTGAAGGAAGGTTTAATGCTATACAGTAAAAAAATATTAGCACTTGTTTCCAGTTTCATTTCCCAGTAAACAGTAATTACATAATTGGAAAATATGGGAGAACTGGTGATCTCTTGTTGATATCATATGCTTTATCTAGATGCAAATAATTTACTTACAACAAATCAACACGGATTTCGGAAGAAAAGATCTTGTGAAACACAGCTGGCCCTATTTACACATGATGTAATGAAAGTTATTGATGCAAGTTCACAAGTAGATGTAATTTTTTTAGATTTTCAGATAGCCCTTGACTCTGTGCCACACAACCGCCTTTTAACGAAACTTCGAGTGTTTGGAATATTGGATCAGCTTTGTGAATGGATAAAAGATTTTCTAACTGGTTCGTCGCAGTATGTCGTCGTTGAAAGAGAAATTTCTTCTAATCTAGATGTTACATCGGTGTACCTCAAGGAAGTATAACAGGACCACTTGTATTATTAATTTTTATAAATGATCTCGGAGACAAAGTGAAAAGCATTTTTAGATTGTTTGCTGATGATGCGGTTATTTGTAGGGAAGTAAGGAATTTGGCTGAATGCTTAGAAATTCAGCGTGATCTGGATGTTATTTTGGCATAATGCGCTGAGTGGCAACTTATGTAAAAAGTGTAAGACAATGAGCATAACTAAAAAAAAATCCAATTGTTCAGAATTACGAGTTAACAATTCAGTTATTGATATGGTCAATTGTATGAAATATTTGGAAGTAACAGTTCAAAGGAATATGAAATGGGACATACACATTATTTCGTTAGTAG
>JARYHS010013256.1:0-17434 GCA_031002005.1 Vandiemenella viatica | reverse complement strand
CACTGGGCAGGCCACTTTGGACAGGTAGTAGGAAACAGTTAAAAGAAAAAAAAATCTGTTGAAGAGGGTGATTAGGGAGCGTATGAGAGGTGTGTAAAACCATAAAAGAGCTGGAATGGTGTTCATGGGAAGACAGGAGGACAGCGAAGAGAGCTACGGGAGTATACAAGGCGTATACTGGTTATGAGGCATGGAAAGATGTTGGTTTTGAATTCACAGTAATGCATATAAGGGAAATGATGACCATGACCACAAGCTGTCACTAGATTTCAGACACAAGAGTGTGGGGAGACTTTCTCTCGTAGGAAAGGGGGTCAGGGATTGGAATAAGTGTCCAAGAAAATTGATGAATAATTTACCACAAAAGGTAAAAGTTGTATTCCTGATGTATAGAATTTTGTGAGTTTTGTGATGTTTATTCAACACTGAGTAGCCCGCCTTAATTTTTTTTTAAGGATTTTCAATTTTGTTCGTGTCTTTACTGATATAGGTCATTATATGCCATTTATTGCTGTTCAGTTTCCAGGGTGGTGTATGATTTAATGTTGTTGTTGGGGTGTTTGTATGTTATGGTGTAGGTAATATATTATCTGTTTAATTCTTTATCTGATTAATATTTGTATCATTTACCGACGTACAATTATTTTCTTTGAACAATGGAAAAATTCCTGAAGGAATTTAAATTTAAAATTCTAAAATCGCGGGGGGAAGAATTTAACACTTAAAGTATGTACGTTAAGTTAATAATTATTACTAAGAGAAGTATAATTAGATGCTTAGGGAAACTGTACGGTTTATGCGATCCATCACAATAAAGGTTCAATATTGATTGCTTTAGTACACGTCAGCTTATTACGTATTCATAATTAATCTTATGAGATTGAGCAAAATGATACGCAACACACAGTTAGGTGACTCTTTTTAGTGATATACGAGGGTGAATCAAATATAAACAAGACTTTCGGCCGTTCGGGCGCAATAGTGGTTGGAGAACGTTCCCGCTTCGCTTGGCGATAGGTAGGTTTGTCAGGAGTGGGGGAAGACCGTTAGCCCCCCCCTTCGACTCGCTCAGTGCCAACCGTCACGATGTCGGAGCAAGAGGTACACTCGTCGATTGCGCAACGTGTTATAATCAAGTTTCTCGCTGCAGAAGGCGTAAAACCGGCAGAAATCTTGAGGAGATTGACTGCCCAGTTCTGGAAAGAGACACTGTCGCAAGCCAGAGTGTTTGCATGGCATAAACAGTTTGTGGATGGTCGTCATAATGTTGAAAATGAGAGCCATAATCGCAGACCCCGCACCAGCATTACAGAGAACAACATCAGCTGTGTTAGACGGCTTATTGAAGATGACAAGCGTCTTACCACTTCTGAAATTGCAAGTAAGGTCGGAATAAGTTATGGGAGCACTTACTCCATACTCACAGAGGAGCTTGGGTACCGTAAGGTGTGCGCCAGGTGGGTTCCTCGCCTTCTCACAGCAGAACAGAAATTGAATCGACTTCAGGTGTGTGAGCGTCTTCTGGCACGATTTCGGGAAGAAGGGGACCCATTTCTGACTCACATCATCACCTGTGATGAAACTTGGGTGCACCACTACACCCCTGAGTCCAAACAAGCGAGTATGGAGTGGAGAAAAAAAGGAGAACCTGGACCAGTGAAAGCCAAGTCACGACTATCGGCTGGCAAGGTTTTGGCTACGGTTTTTTTTGACCAGCGTGGTTTGCTGCACCTCGATTTTTTGCATGAGAGCAGGACAATCAATGCGGCCTACTACTGCGACATTTTGAGTGAGGTCCGACTTGGATATCGCCGCAAAAGACGAGACCTACCGATGAGGAAAGTGGTTATTCTCCATGACAATGCTCGCCCCCACACAGCAGCCTTAACCAGGGAAAAATTGGAGAAACTGGGGTGGGAGACACTGGACCACCCTCCTTACAGTCCAGACCTGTCACCCTGTGAATTTCATGTGTTTGGTCCTCTCAAGGAAGCTTTGGGAGGCCAAAAATTCAACAGTGATGCTGAGGTGGAAGCCTACGTGTGCAATTGGCTGCAGACACGACCTGCATCTTTCTACATGGAAGGAATTGGGAAGCTGCCTATCCGCTGGGAAAAATGTGTTTCTAAAGCAGGAGATTACGTAGAAAAATAAGATATGTACTTTTTTGCACTTAAAATAAAATAATATTTTTAAAAATAAAGTCTTGTTTATATTTGATTCACCCTCGTATATTTGGGACTGTTACATTACCACATTTACCAAGATCGGAATAATTTTATCTTCAGCATACACTTTTAATTTACATTAACTGTGAATGGAATGGTTTGTTTCGAACACGCAGTATCTTTGCATTTGATAAGTTCACTATCAGCTGTGTGCGTTGTAAATTGTGTGTTTGCAGTGACTTTAATAGTAGTTATACTCTGTCAGAACAACAGGTGGAGGCGGTATGGAGACAATAAGTGCTGTCCGTATTAAACAAGAGGTAGGTTTACTTGTTTTCTGTGTATATGGAGTCACACAGCTCATGCTTTGCTGATTCTGCCCCACAACAACAACATGGACGCTCCTTTCATAAGCGTGCTGTTCACAAATTTGTTATTGGCCTTGTTGTTGATGTATATGTGCGATCTCATTTTACACCTGTATGAGTGGAATTATGCGACGTTTGCCGTGTATTTAAATATGTCAGCTGTAAAAGAAACAAAATGCTTAGCAATTTCATGTGTATTCCGAACAGTTTACAATGACGAGTTTGGTTGTTTTCAATCCAATAAAGAACGTTAATTTTCACTTTCATGAACTGATGTGGAATTGTTTACAGTATGATTCAGAAAAACAGAGCTTTGCTCTCATCTGTTTTTTTTTAGTTGTTTGGAATTCGTCTGCCGCGCGCTTTAGTGCGTGTCGAGTGCTAATAATTTGTGTTTTTGTAGTTAAAAAGTTAAATTTTGTCTCGTAAGGTAGTTAATTCGTTGAATAATATCATTTTCTAGTAGTGTGAGTGTTAGTGGTACGTTTTATTCAGTATAAATCCGTAAATTGTAAATTCAGTGTTTCGTGCTTTGTTTACATCCGGTATTAACGTTTAGTATTAATATTATTGTTATAGCGTAGCAGCAGTTCATTGTAAGTAAGATTTAATAGCATTAGTTTTGTTTCAAAGTAGATTGGCAAGTTCTCAAGTGATAGTGAACCGTTTTATTTAATACATAATCAGTACAGTGTAAACGCAGTTTTTTACTTGTTTACATTTGAGGTTAGTTGTGATCCAGAGTTCTAGGGTATCAAATTTGATAGTAATTGTTTGAAAAGTTCTTTGTTTGCATTTGTGCAGTTTTATTGTAAATCTTGTAGTTGACAGGTGTTGTAATTCACTTTTAGGAAAAGTTTCGAGTGATATACATAGGTTTTTAACATTTTTTGTAGAAGGCTACTTTTGCATTTCTTTGGCATTTGACACACAAGTAGTTTATTAAAAAGTAAAAGTTTTTGAAGTTCCTTTGCTTGTAAATTCTTAAGTTGTTTTGAAAGTATCACAATGGATACAAAGTGTGGAAACTGCCGAACGATAGTAAAAGAAGGAGTGACATGCCGGGACTGCGGGCGCTGGTTTCACTGGGGGTGCAGCGATGTATCTAACAGTGACTCTTGTGTCAGTATTTCCTGGAACTGTCACTCCTGCAGAATTAGTGATCAGGAGCAGCGGATTCTGAAACTCCAGTCAGATTTGGCATCTGCAGAGAGGGATTTAAAGGCCCTGAAGGCAGAAAACTCTGTTCTTAGGCATAGGCGGAACAGTGAATGGAAGGAAGCCAGCTCTGGCAGGAGAGGTAGGAGACGCTGTCTGTCTGATGGTTTCCAGCTGGAGACATCCAATGTGTTTCGGCCATTGGAGGATCTAGATGGTGACTCTGAGGACCGTCAGGTTGGACTGAACGATCTGGGTTCTTACAAAGTAAAAGGGAAAGTTTTCAGGGTGTATCTAAAAGTAAACGCAGGAAGGTACTGTTACTTGGGAGCAGTCACGGGAGGGGAATCAGTGAGATGGTTCAGTCTGACTTGGGGCCAGATTATGAAGTATTTTCAAACCAAATGCAGATCTTGGAAGTGTGGTAGCAAATGTGAAAGACCTAGTTAAAGATTTTTCAGATGAGGATTGTGTTGTAATTGTTGGGGGACCAGGAAATAGCCTTGATAAAGACCTCAATTATTCAATTGAGGGAGACATTGCCCACATTTCCAGGAACACACGTCAGACAAGTGTGAGATTTGTTGGTTTGCTTGAGCGTTACGATAAACCCTGGATGTGGCATAACATCAGGCGTACAAATGCATCCTTTGAAAGGGTTCTCTGGCAGCCAGCTAATTCACACATTGGTTTGATTAATGTGGCCTGCATTGGTAGGGACAGTTATACTCGCCATGGACTCCATCTGAATGTCAGAGGTAAGAGGAAGCTTTCGCTTCTTATTGCTGATGAGGTCAGAGGATGCCAGGTGAGTGAAAGAGGTATTCCTGTGATAAATGGTGTTAAGTCGCGGCCTTTTTTAGGGTAAATAAAATAGATTTGTTAAGATGTCTAAAGGAAATTAATGTCTCTGATGATCATAATTTGTTGAAATTAAAAATTCCAACTGATATACCAGTAAGTAATAATAAAATAAACAATTCAAAGTCATTGCGTCAAAGTGTTCAGACCAGTATTTTCCACCAAAATATAAGAGGAATATTTAGTAAAACTGATGACATTACCTTAAGCCTAGAAGAGATTCAAAATTCCAGAAATTTTAATGTAGACGTTCTGTGTATATCTGAGCATCATTTGTCTGATACAGGAATATCTCAGCTGTCCATCCCAAATTATAAATTAAGCTCTCATTTCTGCAGATGTAAAATGAGAGAAAGGGGGAGTTGCCATTTTTGTTAAAAATTATATTGAATGCAGTAGTGTAGTTGTAAGTAAGTATTGTATAGAACAACACTTTGAATGTTGTGTTACTAAACTAGAATATGATAAGGAAGAGCTGATAGTGATAGCAATTTACAGGGCCCCCTCAGGTAATTTCAGACTGTTTTTATCTCATTTAGAGTCTTTGCTACTAAGTTTTACAAATAGCAAACAAATAGTATTATGTGGAGATTTCAATGTTGACTTTCTGAATCACAGCAATGATAGATTAGATATGAAGCCTTGATGTTGTCTTTTAACTTAACAGCACTTGTAAATTTTCCTACGAGAATACAAAATAATAGCAAGGACTGCAATTGATAATTTTTTTATGGATATTTCTCAGTGCAGTAATTACAGCATACTTCCAGTAATAAATGGTATCTCAGATCATGATGCCCAGCTATTATGTATCGAGTCCATGAACACTGTTAAACAGATAAAGAAAAGCTGGGTTTATAGAAGAAATATTAGTGAAAATAATATAAAACACTTCATAGATACCTTAAACAATGAAAACTGGTTAGAAGTATATAATGCGCAGGGTGTTAATGCGAAATTCGATTCCTTTCTGAATATATTTCTAACACTTTTTGAAGGTAGTTTCAAAAAAAGGAAAATTCTCAACACTCCAAACAATGAACTGGGCATGGGATGGATAACAAAGGGTATTAGAATCTCTAGTAAAACAAAGAGGGACCTTTATTTAAAAATGAGAGAATCAGATAACTATGCGCTGAAAGTTCACTATAAACTTATATTCTAAAATACTAAGAAATGTAATAAGGAAGGCCAAGAACAGGTACATATCGGCGAAAATTAGAAAATTCAGACAATAAAATGAGAACAATATGGAATATAATAAAGACTGAAACAGGAAAAACTGTAAATCACTCTAAAGACATAAAAATAGAACAAAATGGATATGTGTATAGCGAAGTAGGGGAAGTTTGTGAAATATTTAACAAACATTTTACGTCAGTAGTAGATAAATTAGGCATAGAAAAGCAATCCCCACATAGTGCTCTAAGGCTTCTTGAGACTGCTTTCCCAAATAGCTTTGTGGAGATGAAATTGCCACCAGTAACAGTCTCAGAAATAAATAAACTCATTAAACAATTAAAACCTAAAAATTCTTCCAGCTATGACAATATTTCAAGTAAATTACTGAAAAGATGTTCAGACTGTATCAGTCATGTACTTGCTCACATTTGTAATGAATCCTTAATACAAGGTGTTTTTCCCGATAGACTAAAATATGCTGTTGTAAAACCATTATTTAAAAAAGGAGAAGTAACATGTGTAGACAACTATCGTCCCATTTCATTACTTTCAACATTCTCAAAGGTTTTTGAAAAAGTCATGTATAGTAGAGTAATAAAACATGTTACACACTATAATATCCTCACTGATTCACAATTTGGGTTCAAAAAAGGATCATCCATAGAAATGGCTATATATTCATTTTTAAATAACACATTTGAGGAACTGAATAATAAAATGAATCCTGTAGGAATATTTTGTGATCTTGCAAAAGCATTTGACTGTGTAAATCATGAATTACTTTTGAAAAAAATGGAATACTATGGTATTTTTGGGACCGCAGGTAAATGGTTTAAATCATACATTGAAAGCCGAATGCAAAAAGTTTCAATTTTTGATTCTAAAATAAGTAAAGATGCTTCATCAGACTGGGAGAAAATAAAACATGGAATTCCACAAGGCTCTGTCTTAGGTCCCCTCCTCTTTCTGTTATACATCATTGACCTTCCTGGAAATTTATCCGACATAAGTTAAGAGTGTTTTATTTGCAGATGACACTAACCTGACTGTGCGTAAAACACCAAACAGTACTATAGAATTTAATGTAAATGAAGTACTTAGAGTAGTAGCAAATTGGTTTAAGGCAAATTCATTAAAATTAAATTTTGAAAAAACACATTATATTAGGTTTAAAACAAAAAACTATGCACAGCCAGATATATGTATAAACTATAAAAACAACACAATCTTAGAAACAGAGAGTATAAAATTTCTTGGTATTAAAATAGATCAGAAACTCGGTTGGCATGATCATATCACTACACTACTGACAAAGTTAAGTAGTGCCACCTTCGCAATACGAACACTTTCTCTAACAGCAGATCTAGAATTAATGAAACAGGTGTACTCCTCATATTTTCATTCAGTAATGTCATATGGCATAATTTTTTGGGGAAACTCTTCACAAAGTAAAAAAGTTTTCATAGCACAGAAAAGAGCTATTAGGTTTCTGTGTAGGGTAAAATCAAGAACTTCTTGCAGACAACTCTTTAAGAAACTCAATATTCTTACAATGTATTCTCAGTATATATATTCTCTCATGAGCTTTGTCATAGAAAATTTTAACCTGTTTACACCTAATTCACAGGTACACAGTTTCAATACAAGAAACAGAAATAACTTGCATAAAACACAAACATCTCTGTCATTAGTACAAAGAGGAGTTAATTATTCTGGGATACATCTGTTTAATAAACTACCTAATCGTATAAAACAGCTTTCAGATAATAAAGATGTATTCAAACAAAAACTTAGAGATTACCTTATTGGCAACTCCTTCTACTCCATTCAAGAATTTGAAGAAAATAATTAGCTGTACTCATTATGACATTTGCAAAACTCAGTTGCAAAAATGTATGTTTATTATTATTTCTTGTATTTGTAAAATATGTATATATATGTATATTTACTATGATATGACTCATATTATGTGTATATGTATCAACAATGACATGTTTCACATCCCAGAGGTACTTCCTCAGCAGGGATCCATGGAACAAGATAAATAAATAAATAAAAATAAATAACACATTCATATTTTTGTTGTATAGACACTCACATTATTCACTAGAATTCTATTTGTCGAGTTGTAACGTGATGTATATCAAGCCGCATTATTATTTATGTTTATTTGTACCTTGCAGTAATGTATTAACGCCTCAAGCTATCGAGGGCATGAATCTAGTGTGATCATTATTTTGTTGAATATCTTGCCCTCCCCCAGCATGTTGCAATATGGGATCCACACAGTGGACAAAACAGGCTGGTGCTGACATGTTATCAAAATTTAAGAAGAATAAAAAGTAAAATTAATTTTTCCTGTACATGTCTGTTGTGATAAGTGATTTCTTATCAGTTATTGCTTACACCAAGTGCCAGCACAGGTGTAATGACAAATTATTATGTTTCTCAGTGACATGGATGACTGTCTTATTAAAATAATTAATTATGTTTGCTCTAAATAACAAAGATGTAGTGATGCTATGAATCTCCTTGCCTGTGTGCTTAAGTTGTTAGGAGTAATGAGGAGAGACACTGTAAAAACTGAATACCAGTGGTAATGTGTTAAGATATAAATATTTATAAATTATTTTTAACGTTGTAGGGGAATATTTCTTAAAAGTTTTCAAGTAATAATGGTGTCGGGCAGGAATAAATTTTCAGATCCAAAATTCAGGTGTATGTATTATTTTGTAATGGAAGTGTTTAATGTACCATGTATACTATGACTGTACATCTAGTGGTGTACTTATTATTTTGTTATGCAACTGTTTATCTGTAAATTGACAACTTTCCACATCCCACAGAGCCAGTCTCTTATATTGTGATCAATGGAAAATGAATGTATTGTATAGTATTTTCGATTTCTGGAATGGGGCTGGTGAATGTTTAAAAGGATTATCTGATGTTTATCAGAGATTTATTTTATGAAGGTTTCATATTACAATTTATGATGTTTGTTCCAAAAATTATATTGTCATTGCTAAGGTGGGCACAAAGAAGGATGAAAAAACAAAACCATCAGTTAATCTTTAAGGCTGCTGTTGATAAATATGATCGATTTTATGGTAGCAATGGTTCTGTTGGTGTTATTCATCCTAGTTGTTCTGCTTTGTTGTATAAGGTTTGTCAATAATCAGATGATTATAGTGTAACAATTGATTCACCAGAAAAGGGTTGTCCTCTTGAAATAATGTATTTAGGTTCATGGAGAGGGATAGAAATAACTAATGCCACTGTTAGTGCAAATGATATGTTACCTCAAATAATGCATAGATATGGAAGACTTTAAATTTACTTTAATAACATAATGTAAGAAGTATGTTCCTACGTCTGGTTTTAAAAACAAAAGGAATGCACGTTGTTGTTAATCAGATGGAACTATGTGAAAGTTACAATGACTGGAAATTTGTTATTGGTCCTGTAGATAATTCTTATTACTCTAAAAAAGAACAGAATGATAAACTAAATGTTAAATATTTTCGTTTTTATTATACTTAATTATAGCAGGGTTTTTAAAAGTGGGGTGTGCAGACCCTTTGGGGCTCACCAGTTAATTGTAGGAGGTTTGTGACAAGATTTGCATTATCGTGGCTGACTGGCTGTTTCGCACTTTTAATATGCGTAGTTTTGCACATGTTACTATTATGCTATTCATTACTTCCTTGGTATTTTTTTGATTGTAGTTATTCTTTCCCTTAAGGCTGCTGAAATCCAAAAAAAAAATTCACTGTAGCGTAACTTATAACAACTTATTCATGTGAGAGTGGGTTTTCAAACCTGGTTAAGACTAAAAGAGAATACAGGAACTTACTGATTCAGCACCGCATTTAAGCATAGGCTACCTAGGCCATAGCCTAGGGACCCACACCGCAAAGAGAAAACTTAAATGTGGCCATAGGCTGTTTGGTGAATCTGAATTGAAATTAATCATAATTGATTCCACTTACTATAAGAAACAAGCCCATCCATCACATTAATTAATTAAATGCTACTATTTGTGACTATTGCTTTTAAATAAATCCTTATTTTTAAAAAAAGTTCTTTTCTGAGAAAAGGGGGGGGGGTGTTCGCCTTTGTCTGAGAAATTTTATAGGGTTGGTTACATGATGCTATCAGTTTGAGAAACCCTGGTTTACAGTGTCCAGTACTCATTGTAACACCATTTGTAGAGGGGCAGTAATATTCTTTACCTGCATTTTAAATATGTTCCCATAGTTTGTGGTCAGCTTGGTCTGCCATCTAAGCTAGGACTCATGCTTTCTTAAGTTCCCTTTGTAATGCAATAACTTTTAAATGTAACCCATAAAACACAACAATCCAGTCTTCCTGCTGCCTTATCATGTTTTTACTGTATATTCTTAATAACATTGATTACCAAGCCTTTTATGCAGTATACAAATTATAATCTTCTCAGGTGGCCAGCTGGATGGTGTCATAGATACACTGGCTAGACACCATAGAATATTTCATTGCATCGTTATGCTGAGAAAGTATTCATTCTCACATGAAATGATAGTGAGCTGTCCTCCATCTATCTTACACGCTTTGTTCATTGTGTTGAACTGTATCTTCCTGTACTAAGCTATTTTTATGAATGATTTGCTTTGACAAGCAGAATTTTTTGCTGGACAAATGTGTCATATGCTTATTAATAAAAGAAATGAGCAGTTGGTTGGATATTGACTTATTGCAAGGACTAGTTTGATTCCTTCCTCTCTCTCTTGCTCTCATGGATATATATGTGCTATTCAAGGTTACTTTCTGTATCCAACCCTGTAACTTAAAATAAAAATTAAATTAACGAGTGTAAATGATAAAGTGACTACATTACGGGGGTCTTGAAGCTTTATCTTACCCAATAATTTGGAATAAAGCATAATCTTGGCAAAGATGTTTTTCTCATAAGCCAACCTCCTTTAATGAAGGATTTCTAGAGAAAATTTCGTTTAAATTACTCGTGTTGTTGTAATAAGTTTTGATGTATTCTTCATCTGAATACATAACAGAAGTACCTGGTAAAATTTCCTTGTTGCCTTTAATAACAGCTATTTCCTAAATTTTAACATGTTTTGCTCCAATATATTTATCTCCATCCTCTAGTATTATCACTTGATAGTTCGACCCTTTCAGTAGTAAAACAATGATTCCCTTACAGCCTAATGAATCCCTCCCATGCAGCCTGACTCTCAGGCGAACATATCTGTTCCAGTCAAATATCCATCACTTAAGACTCCCTCAATGTAATGTAATTGTGGATGCTCTACTCTTTTAATACTGAATGGTAAATCAGATCCTTAATTATGGGTAAGCTCACTTTATTCCTTCTTGTAACTATCCCCTCCTTCCAGAATTAATTTCTGCCCATCCTTCAGTCCTATACTCACTTAATACTACTAAACAGCTTTGGAATTATTTCTCCTCTGATTATATACTTAACTAAGCTTGTCACATGCCACTGACCACAATGAATGCTCCAAACCTTACATTACGAGAATATTGCTGTCGTAGGGATGTAACTTGTTTCACAATTAGTATAATATATCTACCCACCTTTCAATGTTGTCCAAACTCCTGTACTGGTTTCACTAACAACTGTTTGTTAGATCGGATGATTTGATGGTTTATATTAAGTTCATGCTGGTTGCATTGATTTCGGTAATTTCACTGTCGGAGAATAGAGTAATACCTGTGACAGCCATTCTACCCAAACTCGTCCATTGGGAACTGGAATACCTAAAAAATTTTAATAAAGCCATTATCTGAACCTTAATCTCCAATAATCCCCTAATTATTATTACAATTAAACTCCTTTTTTGGTATGGGTGAATTGATTTCTTTTTATACTATATTACACTTTCTATCTGGCCTGCCACCCACTAGTTTTTTTCTAACTACCTCAGCATGAATTGAATTATATTAGCAAAAGTAAAAAATAAAATAAAAAAATGTTATAGTGAGATAGAAATTGGGAATTTCATGAAACTTTGTAGATATATCCCAGTTTACAGCCAGAAGAAAGGATAAGAAATTTAAATAGATCAAACCATGTTATTTTCATTTAAATACACAAGTTAGGTAGAAGTGTGCCCACCATGAGCACTTATGTTTTCATGGATACTTACTGACGTTGAATCAATAAGTTTTCAGATGTCTTCTTGGTGTGTGTGTGTGTATGCCATGCATGTCTTATGCAGTCAGTTGTTGAACAACTTGTGCTGGTTGACCATGCAGTCTAATATGTCAACTCATTGCATCCCAGACATGCTCTAGTAGGGATAAATCTGGGGACCTTGCAGTCCAATCCATGGTTATAACCCCTTTAAAGGCTTGTGCTGTGATGGCCACAGTATGAGGATGGGCATCGTCCTGTTGGAAGATACCGTTTTGGCGGTGTACCACCCTTTCCACATACTGTTGAGCTGTCATTGTGTTTTCCACAAGAATCATCTCCGTCCTGGTGTCGTAACTGATTGCCCCACAAATGGTGACACTGTGGGCTGGACCTGTGTGACATTCTGAAATCACAGCAGGGTGCACTTTATCCACTATGCTGGTATACACATGCTTGGTTATCACTTCATTAGAATCGGGACTCACACTAAACACAACTGTAGGCCATTTGTGTGTCCAGTTGTGTTTGCAGTATACTAGGTTGGATGATGCTAGCAATGAAATCAGGTTAATGGAACAAACTGCACAGGACCCAAGAGTATAACCCAGATTCAAGCTATCAGTTCCAATTGTCCATGGGTGACTCTCTCTGTGGATCTGGACTGCAGCCACTGGTCCTTTAGCAACAGCTACCCTCTCAGTTTGGTGGTCTTTACATCATGTTGTCCTTCTGTGTCAACAGTGCCAGCTCTATGAGTACTATAACCTTCTTGAGGCCATTGTATAACAGTTCTCCATACTGACATCAGAATACAGCCAGTCCTACGAGAGATTTCACGATATGATGCACCCATTTCAAATATTCCAATTATCCATCCTATCTCAAAGTCAGACAATTGAATGTATGGGGTCATCACTTTCGCCTTGGCACGCTTTGTCACCAAGAAGTCATGGACAAAAAAGTGTGATGCTATGCCACAGCGTTCACTGCAAATATGCTATATAACATAGCAATTTTGCACAAAAAATAGCCTGTTAATCTACATACTTTTATGTATATAACTTCCATTTTTTAATTATTCAATATCCTTCATATGGCGATAGTTGGGGCCCAATTTCGTAGATCTGTGACAACTGCAGTTAGGTATAACTATTTTTATTTGCGCCAGGGGTGTAGCTACTATGGGGCTAGGCGGTGCAGTGCACCGGGCCCCCAAACATATCTCAGGGGGCCCACAAGTGCACCTCTGGAGACCCCCAAGCACAGTTCAGAGGGCTGACAGGCCTTCATGGCAAACTGGCACTTTTTGTTTTAGCTCTACCGTCTACTCACTAAGAGCACCTCACTGCTCAAAGGGGCCCCAACAACTGCTCAGTGGCCCCCAAGCACAACTCAGGGGTCCCAGCCTCAGCTCAGGGGACCCCTACCAGACACAAAGCAAAAAAAAAAGGTCGCCCATCTGGCCTGAGAGCCCAAAATAATTTTTTTGCACCGGGGCTCTTGTTTACCAAGCTACGCCACTGATTTGCACTAGTATATTTTGGATTGAGACCAATCCTTATGAATTGTTGCCTCATTTTTGTAACCTTTGGTGCATGTAGAAGGAGATTTCGAAATGGAATGAAAATTTTCACTGACAGTAGGAGTTTTCACACAATATCTGATTACGCTATCAACAGAACCAGTTATTTGAATTGGCAGCTTACAAATAAAGGCTGGTACATACTAGATGTCAGGTCAGGGCAAAGATCAAAATCGCTATACACATAATTCAATGAGGGCATTCTCACAGGTCTGGTCAGGTCAGGGCAATGCAGTTAAACCAGATTGCACTGCCACCGATCAACAACTATCAAGACTATAGCATTTCTGACCAAAGCTGATCAGACTGCTAGTGTTGAACACACCACAGTCAGGTCAGGTCAGAACAGATAAACATCTCACTGCTTGTTCATAGTATAAGTGTTGTATGATTTTACTTATAAAATTATTTCAATTTATCTCGCAAAACTACACTGTATATTGAGACACAAATAACTACAGTGTAACGATATAAAAATACAAAATATTGCACAGTAAGATTATTGCAAAAAGTAGATTATTTTATATTGTTTAGGTAAAGAATATTGAGAATTCTATTCACCACTATTTTTTCTTTTATTTTAAAACAGAGTCAACTATTTTGTTAAACTGAATGTAAAAACTATATGTTTAAACAATAATAAAATTATTTGCACTGATAAAAATTTGGTTTAACCTGGCTTGACCACAAGTGTGAATGCTACTGGCAAAAATCTCAATTGTGACCTAACTTGACCTTTAGTATGAATCATCCATAAATGTAATACCTGTTGTAATATCCATAGTGTGAATACATGAAGCAGTGTAGTTTGATGTTTTGTCATAGAGATATCTAATATAGTCTTAATAATTGTCTATTATTACTATTACTCCGCGATTCACTAAAAGTGTGTGGCAGAGGGTGCATTGCACCTATCCGAAAGGGTAGTAGTTTGGAAGGGATATACGGGATTTGGCAGGAGGCACCCATGGGCTATTGTGAGGAACCATCCCAGCATTCGTGTGGAGTAATCTGGGAAAACCATGGAAAACCCAGATCAGGATGGCTGGAGAGCTTTATCGAAAGCTACTCCTGCCAGATTTTAAGTGTACTCGCCCGGTAAATCCTTTCTATTCCATGCCCTAATTCCTCGTGGAAAAAATGAATACAGAAAAGAATTGGTTCTGGCCCTGATTTCTCTTATCTTATTTTCACGGTCATTCCGAGATACGAATGATGCTGGTAGCAATATTCTTTGCTGTCATTCTGAAATATCAGTCGTGAATTTTTCAATTAGCTTCTGTCTAGAGCAACTCCTTCGGTGTTCCAGGTCTTCCCAACCTAACTCCTCCAACATCGCACTTACACTTTCCCTCCAACTATATATACCTATCACGAATCGGGCGTCTCTTCTTTGGACCTTCTCTAATGCCTCCATTAACTCCTTTTGATGGGGACCCCATACAGAACAACAAATTCTAAGTGTGGACACTAGTGACTTATATGCAATCGATTTAACTTCCGGAGTGCATTGTTTTAAATTACGACCTACAAATCGGAGCATACGATTTGCTTTCCCAATTACAATCTCGATATGTTCGTTCCACGACAAATTATTATGAATTGTTACCCCTAGGTATTTATCGGAATCTACAGTTCTAAGGATAGTACCATTAATTGCATATTCTGAGCTAAATGGTGTCACCTTTTTACTTATACGCATGTCCTGGCAATTTTTAGCATTTAACTCTAACTGCCAATCTTTACACCACACAATTATTTTCATAATATCATCTTGTAACAAGCGCTGTCTTCCTGGGTTTTGATTTCACAATAAATAATCGGCAAATAATCTTTTATCCCCCTTATTATATCACACAAATCATTAATGTATATAAGAAACAACAGAGGCCCTATCATGCTTCCCTGGGGAACACCGGACCTCACTTCAGTAGTGATGAATGCTCCAGGTCGAGAACTACACACTGTGTTCTGCCTTCAGAAAGTCTGCAACCCAGTCGCACATTTGCTAGTATATGCCATAACCGCGATGTTTCCTAAGTAACCTAGTGTGAGGCAGAGTGTCGACAGCTTTTTTAAAATCTAATAGAACTATATCAACCTGGGATTGCCCATCTATAATATGGCTCAAGTCATGAATTAAAAGAGCAAGTTGTGTTTTGCAGCATCGGCCTTTTCTGAATCCATGTTGATTTGGTTTAAAAGCTCATCTTTATCCAAAAACCGCATGACATTTGAATAGATGATGTGTTCTAAAATCCTACAAAATATTGATGTTAACGAGATCGGTCTATAATTTTGAGGATCATTAACATTCCCATTTTTAAACACTGGACTTAGAAGGCGGTCTTCCATTCGGCTGGTATTTTTCCTTGATCCAAGGAGGCGGTATATAATTTCATCAAATACGTGCAATTTCCTTTGTGTACCTGGAGTGAATCTTGTGGGAATACCGTCTGGTCTGGGAGCCTTATTAGTTTTTACATTCATAAGCAGTTTAGTTATTCCCTCTCCAGATCCAGTAGACCCTTCAATCACTGTAGCCACCAGCAAATTCCTTGCAGCTTCTATAGCTGACATGCCAGGAGCAAAAATGTTGATGGAATGAAGACAGTCATATAAAATTTTGCTGTTTGTGACCTGATATTGTCCTGTTGAACTGCAGCATGAGACCATGGAATATCTTGTACATACAGCTGTGCAATCAATGATCCCCTGATAACAGTCCAGGGAGATCAAGATACATAGGATATTGCTCCTCACGCCATAAAGGAGTCTCAATCAAAAATGAACATAGAACTGGTGTGGTCACTAAAGAAAATGCATCACGAATACTAAGCTGTCTATACCTCCCTCTCCTCCCTAACCTCACTAATGACAACTGCAAGGTCACCATGGTTAAGGTTTCAGTGGAAGGTGGCTTGAGGATGTTGAGAATCGAAGCCTTCATTTACAAGTCACTTTAAAATTGTAGGTGTGGATGCACAAACCTCCAGTAATGTGGTTACATATTTGTCTCTCTCAAACTCTGTATATTGCTTATATCTGGGTGAAAATAATTGTCAAGGATGGCACCTGTGTACTGATGTTCGCCCTACAAGCACATTGAGTTCACTGCTTACAGATTCTTACAATGGCCATTCATATCACCAGGTATGCTGTGCTCTCTGGAATATTTCTATATGTCTATTGCAGACAACCTGAAATCAGTTGCAATTTTACCAGTGATATTTACCTAGTTTCACCATTTCTGATCATTCATTGTGAATGCAAGAAATAAAATGACAGTAATGTATTGCTTCTAATACTGATAATGAGAGCTTGGTTGTGCAGCTCTCTCATGGTATTTAATATTTATTATATGCATCATTATGTAGTAGCTACAAAATTATGTTTTTGTTTATATTGTTTTTGTCATTCAGCTTTGGTATTTACAGCCATACCCTAAGTTAAACTTATTATTTAGGTTTGTTAGAATCAAACACGTGATACATTTTCCTCAAGAGCTCCTGATCCACAAAGTATTTGCCAGGCTTCATTCGCTTATGCCAATAGTGCTGATTTATTCAGGTTCACTTCTTGAGGATTTATGTTTATTTACTTAAAAATAGTTTCGTTCTTTGTCTTATATTTGAACCTTTCAATAGCTTTGTGTTGATATTGTAATCTCATCTAAACTCAGTCACCTTTATCATAGTTTCTTACTTCTAGATCTGGGCCCTCGTAGATTGCACTTCCATAGCTCTATAGGTTATATTATGATAAAATGTTTTATTTCTATTTATCCTGATGAAACAAGCAGTTGTTTGGATAAGTCGTGGAATTGTGTGTATATGAGACATATGGCAGTGTTTCTCAAACTTCTTTTACCTGAGTATCAGTCAAAAGTATAAAATAAACCACTAAGTTTGATGAGCTTAATTTATTTACACATATGTATTTCATAAATTAACCCATCCAA